>WUAW01038621.1:0-22257 GCA_017165845.1 Thaumetopoea pityocampa | reverse complement strand
TACCAGGATTCGAACCCGGGACTCATTGGCACAGAAAGCAGGGTCACTGTCCACTGTGCCAATCAGTCGTCTAAAGTCAAACTCGCATAATGGTATATAATGGTATGGAGTTGCGGAAACAAACCCGCTAACCTATAACCTATGGAGGTTATAGGTTAGCGGGTTTGTTTCCGCAACTCCACGACTATGCGAGTATTTTGCATGTGGGCGAGTTTGGGTTTACTCGATCCACCCCAACTCCCCGATACCATATCTAGGGGGCTGTGTCTTTGGCACATCTGTTCCATCCGAGAGATTATTTTTCTTTGTGTAACTCATTATTTTCTCATGATTCTAACACATCTGTTTTATTTTATGTGAAGTTATATTATAATTATACACTTATCGTTATTAAAATTAATGAAAACAATCGAAGCGTTTTGTAGTGTATCTTTTATACTTTGATGACACCATACGATACAATACATCGAAAAATAACCATGTCTTCTGTAAAATCATATATCAATTTTACATCGATGTCACCTTGTGATGCTTCATATTGTAATAACATTGACTTATTTTGTAAAACATCCCTAAGACTGGTTTTTTCAACTTTTTAAAGGGAAGGCAAAAGGATCTAAGTCCATACAGCCTAGTCTGTCGTTGTTATATTATTTTCATAAATCAATAAAATGCTAGTGTATCTCATTTTACTGCTTCTTGGGAGCCTTGATGTTATATGACTTCAATTATACCAGCGTTTTGTTGACTTATGAAAATAATATAACGTCAGACAATGCTGTATGGGCTTATATCCTTTTGCCTTCCCTATAAATTGCAAACTCAGAGCATTGATATGAGATTGGAAAACTTGAAAAAAGAAATGTAAACTGTGTCTATTCACACCATTTTACGGTGCATTTTTCGTGATCAAAAACCATAGAGCCCTAAAACCGTAGGTTAATATTGTTCTGTTCTGTATGTACCAAAAGAAAAATTAAATTGTAAGGTGTTCGATTAATTTTCCACTTGAGTACCTTATCGACCTGTCTTATAAAATGACTAGCACGGTTCGAATACTGTTGCCTATATTTCCAGTGAATTTAAAAGAAATATACTTCAAGGGTCACATTACCGTTTCAGATAAATATGTTATTACAATTTATATTACTAAATACATTTCAAAAAATGATATACTTTTGGTTAAACAGGAAAAATGGGATAACAGCATCTATGGATGTTGTGGAAAAACTGTCTCCAAAAAGCTCATAAACCGATTATATAGTTTATTATTAATTGAACAAAATGATAAAGTAATGGTCAACAAATTGATTGTTAATGGTTCCCCAGTTGACATAAAGAATAATTGTATTTTAATTTTGTATGATCACAATAGTATAAGATCATCACAAAACATTTGTAATTCACTGGATTATTATTCACAACTAAATAAATTTATCAAGAGGGATCATGGTGAACCCACGGGTACAACAGACAATATTCCAGTATTCAAGAATCCTAGTTGGCTATCTTCATCTATGTTTTTGCAGCATATACTTATTTACTGGAAATTAATTTATTGGTTTATAAGAACAGTAAGAAAAGATAAAAAAGTAAGTATTCCAAACTAATTTTATAACACAATAAAAATATCAAAGGTTTACAGTATACCTGATGCATATCAAAGGTTCACAATTGAACTTAACTAATGAAATGGTAATGTTTTACAATATGTCATCATGGGTGTATTAACTTTAAAGAATTTTAATCGATAAAGCAGCTGAGGCTATTTAAAATTTTAAAAGTCTCATTTGGGGCAATTCCACCTCTAAAGAAAAATTTTTTTAAATATTAAGATAACAATAATGTAAGCCACTGTTGTGACTATGTTTACTGCACTATTTACAATATTACTGTAATGGTGGGTGTAAAAATCTTTGTTAAGGACAAAATAACACAATATGAGGGTGGATTGATAAGTCTGGTAAAAATGAGACAGAGTTACTTTTTTCAAACGGATGGCATTTATTTTTCAACGTAATCTCCTTTCCTTTTAGAGCTATACACTTGGTTAGATAGTGTTGGAGTTGTTTGATCCCTCTTTGTAGCAATCTTTTCCAAGGCCCTCAAAATATGCCTTGGTTTTGGAGGTACCCAAAACAGTTCCAAATCATTGTCCCTCAAGCCATTTCTTCATAATTGTAAAAAGGAAGAAATCACTGGGAGCCAGGTCAGGAGAATATGGTGGTTGCGGAAGCATTTTGTAGTGTACCTCCACCAGCTTGGCTGTTGCAATGGTGGAAGAATGGGCAGGAGGATTATTGTGGTGAAACAGGACTTTCTTAGCAAGATGAGGCCGCTTTGCTTTGATTTCTTGATTCAACTGGTCCACAGTATAGCATAATACCCCCCATTATTACCTTCCATTTTTTATTAAAAAAAAAACTGTTTCGTCTACAACATCTACAGTGATGAAACAATGTAATAACTCATCTAGGTTTCATTCAAACAGCTACAAATTAGTGTGAGAAAGTGTCACTCTTTCACATTTTTGCTCAATTGTCAACAAACGCGGCACCCATCTTGCTGAAAGCTTTTTCATATGCAAATGTTCATATAATACTTTGGAAACCCATTCATATGAAATTTTTACAGTGTTGGCTATCTCTCTCAGATTCACTTGTCGATCTGCCACTAATGATATTGTGGAATTTCATGATTATTTCTGGAGTGGTTACCTCAAATGGACGTCTTGAGACAGGAGCGTATTCCATGCTTGTTCAACCATAACGAAACTCAGTAAACGACTTGTGAATCATCTTAAGTGACGGAAAAGATTAACCATAATACTTAAGATATTTTTTGATTCCGTGATTTTTTGCATAAAAAGTAATGTTTTATATACACCCGAAATTCATTTTTTTCCGTTTGAACAGCGAATTAACTACTTGTCCGGTCTAAACGACTGACAGAGACAGAAACACACAAACAATTCCAATTAATTACTGATATTTGTATCAGTGGACGTGACGACAAGGTGTGACGACGAGCGAAGTGATGAGGAGCATGTTAGGTTGTAATAGAACACGCCACTAAATAAATAGTAATAAACAAGTGTGGGTTGCCCCAAATGTGACTTTAATATTTACTACAGCCTCGGGTCCTCCGTCCATTAAAATCCTTTCACATTAATACACCCATCACGATCTATTGTAAAACTACAGTGAAACTATCAGAGGTTTATAATGTCTCAAAGGTTTATAGTTAGTCTTATAAACAATATTAAGGCTGTGGACATCCAGTTGGTGTGATCTCCACAGTAAGGTGACGGTCATTTGTACCTGCCTACCGTTACCTAATCTAATACCTGCTACAGCTGAGCCTGTCGTAAATGTATTTTTAGTGGCAAAATTTCAGAATATCGAATGCACTCACTGGTAATCAGAACACTAGCCTTCACTCACTCTAGCCAACAAATATTGGCACCCGACATGACTGTGCTGCTAGTGCTTTGGGCATCACACTACCTCAAGGGTGTAGATTTCATAATTCATTTATCCAATAAGAATTAGAAGTAGGCAATTGGGGTTATTAATTTACATATTGTTTTCGTTTCCTTATTATTGTAACATGATATTTTTATTGTTTATATAAACATAAATACAAATGTCTCCTATTTATTGCGTACATAGAGAAACTTAATACAGTTGTTGGCCACACTGGTGTGGGTAGTACTTTTCCCACTCCCAAATAAGCATGCTCAGTCTGCTTGACAGCTGGTCCAAAATGGATCTCTCGTTGAATGCTACTTTCAAACATAATTAAATTATAAAGCAGGATTGGTTTGTGTTATCATTATATTGGTTATCTGGTTACTGGTACCAGTGACCTAATTTAAAAAAACAGCCAAAAAGTTTTATGTGCAACAATCTATGAATCTAAAGTATACCCCAAATTACTACATACCTGTGAGAATCCCATCAAAATTGGTTTAGTCATTTTAAAGTTTTATTAAGACCCTTAGACAGTTAAATTAAAATCATATAAAATATTTTAATCTTATCTCTTTGTCAGTATGAGTGATAATGTTGTAATGTGTGTATAATTATTTTTCAGGTAACAGTGAAACATGGAAACTTAATATTAGCAGTTATAACTGATATTATATTAGGATACATATTATTGCAACTATTTTCACTGCATAAAAAACACATCAGTATATTTCTCATGGGCGTATTAGAGGTAATTCATACTGGTAGGAAGCAGTAAGGATTGTATAGTTGTTTCACAAGTTGTGCTTACACCATGATGATGATCGTGCTTGAATATTTGTTAGTGTAAGAACCTCCCTTCAAGGTGTAGCGCACCAGGTTTCTATCCACAGGTCATGAGTCACCCCACTATAATATTGTGTACATGTATATGTTATTATGCATATATATAGGTGTGGTGTAATTAATAGACAGGCAATTCTTTATCTATAGATGAGGATAGCATAACTGATGAGAAAAACAATGTTTGTTAAAAGTATCATGTTTTTTTTTTAGTTTAATGCCAGTTTTGATTTCAACAATTTTCTCATTGATCTATCATAGAATTTTTATATTATTTTGAATATTTATTTGTAGTAACACAATGCGATTTTTGTACTACCACCTACTTATTATTATTTAGTAGAATTGAGTATTAGCCCAAGAAACAGATACAGCTACTTTGAGTGATCATTTATTAGGTGCAGGGTGTGCATTAGAACCTGTTATTTCAGCATCACTTAAAGGTTGATTGATAGGAAATGCCTTAAGTAGTAAAGCCACCCGTAAATGTACAGTAGTTGTATGTGAAGTATAAATAAATAATCATCTGGAATTAGACATGAACTACTTTTTATTGATGTCAATGTATTGACGGTTGAAAAAATCCAAAAAAGAAAAAAAAATAACAAAAACTAAACAGTGCAAATAAAATGTAAGGATTCCAAACATATTGTAACTTGATATCAACCAACGTGAAAATGAAGACAACAAGTCTTCATTTTCACGTTTCCATTGTCGGTATAAACCGGTACAGCTTCAATCAACAAATTTGGTTATGAAATGAATGAGGGTAGAATCGTTTACCTTTTTAAATTTGCTGTTTCGAGTAACGTGTGGAGTGTCTGGAATCAGTCCCATAAATAGGGTGGGTGATTTGCGATATACAGACAGACACCCGAAGTAAATTTTTGTGTATTTATATTAGTTAATTATTATATAATTTAAAAGCGATTCTAATACCGCACTAATATATATTCTTAACTGAGATGAGGTCCATTCTTAAATTTTAACCGATATAAGAATTAATTCAACTTGTTTTTCTGATTAACAATGCACCTGTTCTAGATGGAACAGGTGCATTGGATGGAACTGTTCACGGGGTCTTTCTAACTTACCTTTAAAATACTTGTGTTTTGTATTTATATTTCAGAAAATTATAAATTTACTAAACTCTCTATTAAAGTGGCTAATGGGTGCGCCCGTTGGACTAAAGTTGAATAACGCCTTCAACAAAATGCTCGGGAAATATTTTTCTTACCACGTACAGCTGTGGTGGTTGTTTTTAGGTGAGTGTCAATTAATCAAACCGGAAAATGTGGCGCGTCGCCGGCCGCCGTCGCGTTGGAAGAGGCCGTGTCCAGCGGTGGGCGTCTGTTGGGCGACGCGATGTTTATTAAATAATCCATACAAATGAAGTTATTGATCGCCAGGCGAGACGATTGTCGGGTAAAAAACACTTAAAATTCTAACATTTATTTACACATCCTTTTTAGCAGTTATTTCGCAGTTTAAAATAGAGACCTTATAAACGAATATTGCTATCTGACATATACTGATAGAAGCGACACAGTCTTATTAATTTTATTATTACGAAAATGCCAAACCGCCTAGATAAATTTGAATTTTATGTTATCTGCATTATAAAAAAAAGTAAAATACGTAATGAAAATCAAGAATTTTATATGCTACTAAAGTTGCCTTATTATTTCCATAAGTTTGGGTTGCCAGTTGCTGTCCCACAAAAACCCGGAACAAATATTGGTCCAAATACTGGTGAAGAACCTACCTAAACATTGCGTCGCGATTAACTGCTTCAGTCCGCTGTTGGATATAGGCCTCCTCGATAAAAGAGGGATTTATGTTGAGACCAGTGCGGCGTCTTGTAGATCGCATCATGTAGATGTTCGTTAAACGCAGGATGTACCTGCTGCTGCCGTGTAACCAGTACGGTCACCAGGGTCTCGTAGCGCTCTCGGGAAGGCGCGGAGTGGCGTTGCTACAAGGCCGGCGCCGCACAGCACGCGTGATTGTTAACTGTCGTCAAATCCCTCCCATTGTAAATACGAAAATGTATTTGTTTTGCCTTTCGCTATCAACGGTACAACAGACAGAATTATAATAATAACATTTTGGGCACTTCACACACATTGATCTAGTCTCAAACTAGGATTCCCTGTATCTGTACTAGACAACGATATTCATACTTACATAGATAAATACATAAATTACACAGTTTCTAACTAGCACGGGTAACGACGTACACTCTATCTTGCTACGGTTTATAATCATACCAAATTGTGCTAAACTATGTTTAAGATAGAAGAAAATGTACCCTCTGTCTGTGTTTAACAAAGGAAATATAATAATAAATACTATACATAAATCGATAAATACATCAATGAGTCTGATACAAACATTTTTGCTCATCACACAAAGTTTGTCCCTACCGGGATTCGAACCCGGGGCTCATTGTCACAGAAAGCAGTATCATTGCCTACTGTGCCAATCAGTCGTTAATTCTGTTGGTAATGCTCGCGCAACGGCTGTGGTCGGGGGCGCCGCGCCATCAGGAGGCACCGGCGTGTTCGGAGGCCGCCCGCACCTGCGCCCCGTGCGGTGTGTGCGTTATCCACTCGCGGAAAAAAATAAACAGTTTAATGACAAATTTGTTTCAGACGTGTCGAGTGGGAAATTAGACGTGATACTGCGCGTGTACCGTTACGCGGGACACCTGGGGGTCACGTTCCAGACGGCAATCATAGCGGACATGATATGCGTCGCCACCTTCCACTCGTATTGCATTTACGTGTATGCAGCCAGGTAATGTTTTAATGCTCTTGTGAACCGAAAGAAACCTCACAATACTCGTCCTATTGTACCTACTGGGTAATGTTGTGTTCAGCTATGAATCAGAATATCATATCTATAATCAGAAATCGAGCAGTATCAATTGTAAATTAAAGCCGTCCATTATTAACTTTATACGGCAGAAAAGTTAATCTTCGTTTCTAATCACTACAACATGGCCGCTCACTGAAACTAATTGAAACGGCCACCACACCACGAGTGAGGAGGGTGCTTCGTACGCGAGCGTGGTACGGGCGAGTCGTGTCGTGTTGGTTGTTAGAAACTTTCTGATGAAATATATATTCAAATCATCGAATGGGAGAAATCAAAATAAATTGATATTTGTCGTGAATTGAAAAATCATATAAATTAGCATTGTGGGTATCTTTTCAAATGATTGTGAATAACGAACGAACCATTTCAAACTACCCTCATTCCAGACCGTATGTTTTAGATTATTCAATATCCAAATATCAGGGCTGATCGCACTACTCAGACTGTTCGTCGGACGCAAGTACAACCCGCTGCGCGTCGGCGTGGACTCCTGCGAGTACTCCAACCAAGAGCTGTTCGTGGGGACGGTGGCGTTCACAGTATTGTTGTTACTGCTGCCCACGACTACACTGTACTACATAGTGTTCACTTTGGTAAGACCAACATCATTGAGTTAGACTGTACAAGTCCACTACTCGATATAGGGCTCTCCATGAGCGAGGTGATTCGCCTATGTTACGTTCAACCCTGTGAACGAATCCTATAGGACCTCGACCGTTCAGTGTCGTCCCCGGGAAGGAATGGATAGACATTAATGTACATTATTATTGACATTAATATATTGTGCGAAGGCCATAAAGTAATGATGAATATTGTTTTTTGTTTGTTAATGCATTCTTATAATCAGTAATGAATGCCGATACTGGCTGCACCAATTTTATGACCCCATCAAAATAAAAATTTCTGATCCATCGTTATCTGGGCGGTCGATAGTTTATGGCACAATTTAAAAAGAATATTTCGTGAATTAGTTTTTTCGATAATATTAAATAAGTTTCAATATGTTATGGACAAAATTGTGTGGTCGAGTTGGTGTCATAAAATATCCCATTTCATTTACGGTTTATTGTCCCGTGGCAGGGCACGGGCCTTCTCTCAGAGTGAGGGGGGTTGGCTATAGCCACACGCTGGCCTACTGCGGGTTGGCAGACTTAACACATGGGTCGTCGAGAAAATTTCCCAGAGATACAGTTTCCTCACCATGTTTTCCTTCATCCTTTGAAGCGAATGATAATTAATTATTAATACACACATGATCTCGAAAAATCACAAGTTCTGTTTTGGACTCAACCTAAAGATCCGAGAGTTGATAGTGCGCGGTCACACCACTCGTCAGTTGACAGACAGTTCTCCGATGATGTCAACGAATGAATAACTAGCATCGACAATGTTTTCACTGTGTTTAGACGTGTTAGATAATATCTAAAAAATTATAAAAGAAGTAATGGTACCGGTAAGGGTAAGGCCGTTAAAAAGGGGTACAGATATAATGTCCTGTTAGAATTAAGGCAAAATGTCAAAAAGCATAACAAGTCCGGATACATTAGACTTAATAAATTACCCAAATGGAACGCACAACCTAAATATATTTAAACATACAGCATACCGAAATATTTTTTTACAGCTTAGAATATTATCAATCGCGGTCCAGTACGCACTGGCCAAATTGATATACACGGTGCAAGCGCTGCCGCTGTACGTGGTGTCGCTGTGGCTGGCGCAGTCTCCAAAAGTGGCAGGTAATCCTCATACCGCTTGTCTACGCTTCCATCATATTAAATCGTAACTGTAGGTATTTCAGTCGGTCTAGTGCAGTTATCCAGTCACTATTAGAATTAGTATGAGGGCTACTCCTCGTTGAAGTTTCGTAAAAATCGTCTAAATGGATAACCATCATACAACCTCTACCACCCAGATCGGACTCACCATACCGGCCGCGAGTCTTGTAGTTATCAGCAATGGTAAAAAGAAATAAAGGTAGCTTCGAGTGCACAAGGAGTAGTGCACTCGAAGCTACCTTGTAATCAGTCGGCAGCTAGCAGTGCTCCGGCCGTCTGCTACTGTTACGTCCGGCCGCCGGAAATTTACGGATTATATCACTCCACAGGGGACGTGTTGATAGAAGTTGTGAATAAAGAGGAGAATTCACCTCTGGTGCTCAGGGTAAAACTGGTCAGCAAGTCTATTAGAAAGCTGGTGAAGACATTTCAGCCACCAGTTGAAGTACCGAAACAAGTGGAATGGACAAATCTATTGTCCAGCGTGCTGATTGGAAAACAAATAATTTAGTTGAATGTACGTGAACTAGCGCCAGAGTGAAATACACTGAAACTAAAACAATCTGTTTTTGACTTATTTTAATATCGTTTATTATTTCATATTGCGTAAAAAATAAAGTGTTTGGTCACCACATGTGTGAATGAATAAATGCTAATTTCTTAAAACTATTTGCAACAAACTAGGCAAATATAATTTATTACAATCATGCAAATTGGACTACATATTGGACCAAATCATTATATTGGACATTACAGTAATCATTTGATGAAGCCACGCGACACGGAGAAGGCAGCGCTGCGGCTTTCTGGGTACACCCTAACGACTACATTGAATCAATTGTAGCCCGCGAAACTAAACAATAGTCAGATCGATTTGAGGGAGCGTTAAGTGTTACGTATGCGGACACATTACAGACTGTCAGTAGGGCAGGAACGTAGATGAAGCCAATGCTCGTAAAATATTTTAATTTACAGAATTATTTACGTCAACTTAACTTTTCAATATTTTTATAAGAAGGATATAAAATTTCATCCAGCTATGGGTACGAAACGTAATAAGGCTTCTTATAGATGAAATAAAATTAATATTCAATCCAAATCGAGCAGGTTTCCATTGAAAGCCAATATTATTTCTATTCAAAACCTAATTCAACAACACATTCATGTTAAGTTAATATTCATTAAAATATTTCTTATTTTTTAAATTTCTCCACGTAAGATTTTTAAATTCCTGCCTTCAATATGAGTAGTATAAGTAGCGAAATTTTTAATTTTTGTTATGCCCAGTAAGCATAATGTAATCCACAGATTTAGGACTGAAACATCTGTAGTTACACGAGGCTCACAGTGAAAGTTTTTAGAATTGGCCAGTAAGTTGCCAACGAATAATTCATTTAAATATCGAATAAACAACTTTGGGAAGCTGTAGTTGAACACGGAGTTCATACGTCATTTGTTTTTACAAATTGGCGGCGATTTAAATAGTACGTGCCATGCGTTAAAATGAATTTGACTAGAGAAAATTTCCGCTCCATAATTTATTACGACTTTCGTTGCGGTCTTAATCGACAGTAATTGTTATCACAGACTTCGACTCATTTCATGATGAAGCCCCATCTCGTGCCACTGTTTGTAACTGGTTTAATGAGTTTAAACGTGGTAATCTCATGGATGATTTACGCGAACGAGGTTCTTCTATAGTGACCACTGAAGATAACAAGAGTACTGGTGCGGCTAATGATAGAAGCTGATAAGAGTATCAATAGATCTGTGCAAGTTTAGGCATTGGTATAAGTCAAATGCAAAAAGTCTTACACGAACGTTTAGGCGTCAGCAAGCTTTGCACCAGGTGGATATCACAATTTGACGGAAGACCAAAAAAGCAGTCATTTGGATTGGTGCCGCGAAATGCTTGAAGTATAACGGGTTACAGGTGATGAAAGCTGGACATATTGTTACGATCCCATTGGGCATGTTTCGATTTGGAGACTTGCCAATAAAAGTAAGGGAGGGCAGAAGTCACTGTAAAAAGATGATTGCCTCTTTCTTTGGACAAACTGATCATTTCGCAACAATTGCACTAGAGAGTAGATTGGTATGTTAGTAATTATTTACCGGTTGTCTTGGAAAATGTTCGTTTGCAGCGCCCAAGAGCAGGATCCTGCTTCATCACGACAACGCAGCAGCTTACTCCGCCAAACGGACAGTCGAGTATTTGTTTATGGAAGGTGTGGAATTAGTGAGCCATTCTCCTTACAGTCTTGACCTGGCACCTTAACTTATTACTCTCCAAAATATAAAGATAAACTCAAGAGGAATTCGCTTTATGAACCCCAAAGATGCCGTGGCTGCGCTCGAAAAAACATAGAAGAGACTCTTAAAGAGTGGGCTTACTGCTTCAGTTAACGGTACCATTGCATGCGACGGTGCTGAGAAAGGAACGGAGACTAATTTGATAAACAAAAAAGTATTAACAGGTTCCTGCGTCAGTTTTTGATTTTCTAAAAACTATCAATGTGACTCGCAAATCTGTGGATCATAGCTAGAATTAATTTTAAATTTTTCCTTTAAAAGAATATATAGGTATGCTTATGTAATACTTAAACGCCTGCTGTGCTCGTGACATGTCTACATTAAACATGTTGCTAACGGTGATACGTATATGTAAATACACAAATCATCCGTACAACACACCGCTGTACACTGACTAGTACAAAACGGAGCGCTAACCGGTTAACAGTTCGCGTGCTCTCACAACTGATGCGTGGGGCGGCAGTGACGGCGCCGGTGCGGCCGATCGCGTTGCGTCAACGCTGCCAGTTCCGTGCAAACATTGCGCGACAACAACACAGTTGCTTCCAGTGAAGATGTTGTGCACGACTCAAACGAATTCTAGTTGTACGTTTTAAAACGTCTTAGTAACGCCGCCCGTTACGAGTATCGTCCGGTGACAGGGAAGTGTGACGGTTTGTTAATGATAAACTTACTTTTAATTCTAATTGAAAGAATAATAATATTATTACACTTTTTATTGATCATAATTCATATTCAAATCAGTATTGATCTAAGTCATCGTTTCTCAAACTGAGGGTCGCGCGCAGGTTCGTGAACGGGGCGGCATTCGTTATATATATTTGTTATAAATATTCTATAAGTGTTTCAAAATTAAATATTACCTTGTCAAGACAAAAACAGCTAAAATTTTTAAATAAACGTTCATTGTGATATTAGTAGTGAAAATTTTAATAATGGATCGCTCCACACTGTAACAGAAGTGGAAGTGCGTCTGTACGCGTGTCTACCTCTTCATGAAACAACCGGTGTCCGATTGTATTAACAGGGAGGTAGATATAATACCGAGGACGGAAGCGGGCGACAACGAGTCATCGTCGACATCACAGTCACCAA
This sequence comes from Thaumetopoea pityocampa, assembly GCA_017165845.1. Classification (NCBI taxonomy): domain Eukaryota; kingdom Metazoa; phylum Arthropoda; class Insecta; order Lepidoptera; family Notodontidae; genus Thaumetopoea; species Thaumetopoea pityocampa. The sequence goes on along the minus strand of WUAW01038621.1, from coordinate 9,878 downwards.
GTTATCGGGAACCAGGCTTCAGGTAGATATTAGGGGCCGCAAGGTATTATTTAATTTTGGCTATTGCGCGGGTCACTGCGTTAAAAAGTTGAGAACCGATGACGCGTTTTATACACAATACATACACTCGTTTATGAAATTAAAAACACATTTAAACAGCAGTCTCATTTCTAAAACGCTATTTATTGGTATAAATTCTGCTGTAACACAACTAAATTTAGGCTAATCCTATCTTTTTTTAATGCCAAACGCCAAAACAAGATTAATCAAAATTTAGACGAGAACTTTGGAACGTGCCGAGATATGCAACAACGCGACATTTTTTATACCTTTTGACAGAAATGTAATTTGGTACTCGCAAAAAATGCTGTTGCTATCTCGTTTTAGTGTCTGGGATTAGAAAAAGAAGCTTAAATTTAGTTTATATTACAGCACAATTGACACTATTTCCATTTGAAAACCCATCTTGGTATTATCTAACACCAAAGTTAAGACACAATGAACACAGTAAAGAGAGTGACTGTGAATCTTTTAAACTACAAACGGATGAATGTGTGTGTCAGTGCCCAAACAGAACAGTATTAGTTCACGGCGGCGCGCGGCGCTGAGAGAAACGTGCCACGGAATTGACTCCCGTTCGAACCAATGCGTTAGTCACAAAAGAATTGTTCTGCTAAAGCTGCGTTTATAAATTTTCTCTCATGTAACAGGAATCCAAAAGTAGTTTTAATTATTGAGCATCTGATTATTCATAATATTGATACTAAAAAAGTCGATAGAATTGAGCTAAGTACTAAGACGGTAGAAATTCCTGTTTTAAATCTAACTTCATTAATTTCAGATATAACTCTTAAGAAAATTTATGTAACCGTGTAGCAGATATTTACACAAATATAGACCGATGCATAGATATACACATACACAATTCTATAAATAAATTATTGTAAATTATTATGATAGAATTTCGCATTAATTCTAACAATTTAATACATACCTCTTTACCTACTATATACATAAAATATATATTTCCAAAATATTTCTGACCACCGCTATAGCTAAATAACAACCGACATTATTTATAGTAATACATTACAAAGGTAAGTCCAATTTTCCTAATGTTCCAACAAGAGGACACTCACCGAACTGCGATGGATCTAATCAGGCGATCACCAAAATGTCACGGTAAGCGCTCCTCACAGCGGTGTGGGGTTTGACCGAACAGATAACGACGCACACTATGCCGGCTCTACATTTACCCAACTTGTAAATCCCAGGTGATCTTAATGTCCGTGAGATGACGTGACAACTTCAGTAGGAGCGATTGAAGCGCTACGGTTACAGTACGCGCCGGATGACCGAGTGACTCCGTATGGCTGTCGTTGGGGCACGACCTTGTGATCCCTTCAAAGAGAGCCAGACGGGCGTCGAGTTGAAAATTCATTGTTAGAATAGAAAACCAGTGTATTCAACATTGAGGATATCGAAGCTCACACAAAGCTAAGAAAATTCGTCGAAAAACAGATACGCACTTCAGAATAACTTTGACATCCTTAGTTGGGAACGCATTGGCTTTCACACCCTGCTTCACTGGAGTAAGTGATTTTTAACCGGCCGAGGCGCAACGCCATCGCACCATCTCAACAGATCCGGTGGAGGTACGGACAGGGCACGGAGCTCGCGGTTCGGCTCCGCGGCCGCGTTGAGTCGGCCATTGCCTTCGCCCCGGGGCGCCGCGCCCGCCGCGGCGTGCGTCATAAATGATGTTAGAAATATTATGCAAAGTGAGCGACTGCTGTTAGGGTATGGTAGGGGTACTCGATACGTGTCGGGTGACTGACTGGCCGTAATGTTACAAACATGGACCCGGCCCTGGGTGAAGCTCGCGCGACGCTCGTTACATGCGGTGGGTAGGCCGAGACCGTTCACACAGACACCCAATAATTATTTCATCATCACAGATATTAGTAAACACAGAAAAGATGTTGTGATACAGATCATAACGTTTATAATTAAACTTTATGATCAGCGAGATTAACTTAAAGCGATTTTAAATGCTCGCTCGACACCATGCTGCACTGCGATGGAAGCTAGCGCGGCGCCGCTGTCCGCGGGGCGCGAGGGCGCGCGCCGCTAGTTCTTGAGTACACACCTGTAGTCCTTAGTCACATCCGCAGTTGGATTTGGTGAATGCTCTTTAGGTCTAACGGTACCGCGACACGACGCTAGCTTTGATTCCAAAGCCTACAATGAAGAAAGTACACAGTATGAGTGATGTTAATAATTAGTAGATGATAAGAACTCGTGCGACAGCCAACACCGTGACAGTGAAGAAAGCGCCCCACCCCCTCCCGTGCGATCGATGTACAAATTGATTATTTGATTTAAAAATTGTAATTTCATATCTCATCTCCAGTTTACAGTTCTTACAATTTGTATGTCGTCAACGGGTTCTTTGGTGCGTGCAAACGCCCCGAGTTACGCTAGTTGAGGTTGCGTACTACGCATTTCCCGTAAACTTAAGCAAAGATAATCGGTGAGCTGCCGAATGTGTGCAATGAGCTGCCGACTAGATCGGATTCACTCACTGAACGAGTCGGCGCGTGAAATGCCGCCGACTCTGTACCATACAACAGCTGTGTTCCACAAGGTATCGGGTCTCAACACTTTGACTACTGCAAACACCCGGTGTTTTTCGTAATGCATCGCGTGTACGGCCGGCACACACCAGGCGTGTGTAAAAAAATTATACCTGAGGATGCGGCCCAACGCACAACTGATGTGTTTTCGGTGGCGCTACTATCGCACGGCGAAACAAACGTTGGTGTTTCTTTCAATTGTGAATCTGTAGTTATTACGGGAGCTTTCATATACCGCAATAACCGACACTAACGCGGGCGGCGCCGCGGGCAACAGCCGGTATGATATATAAATACACGTTACAGTAATAACGTTTATTTGGTACACACGCGGCGTGCGGTCGCACTGTCGGTGCGACCCCTTCCACACGCGCACGGGTGTGTGCTGGCCGCACGCTCGTAGCGCAACGTTCCCCCGCGGGCGCGTGCGCCCGCGCTGTCGTCCGTGTGCGCTGCGCGAGCGCGTCAGACGCGCGCCGCGCCCGCGGGTGGTGTAGACAACGAGCGCCGCAATCAAAGTGTTAAACTGTTTACATAAAAAAATATAAGTACATTAAGTACAGATTGTTGTTTGCAGCGCATCCGAGAATTTAACACATGCCCGACATCACTGATACCCGCTGTTAAATTTTTTTTTTATGTAAATGTGTCAAAGAACCACATCCTAACAAGTCAACGAGTAGGCAGATTTTACAAATTCTAAGCGTAGTCTTTGATTATACATAAATTATAATTAATTTTACTTAACTGGTTCGTCACTTATTAAACAGAACGTGTATTCTATAATAAAACAGAAAATAAAATAATCTCATCGACATTTTCAACGTAATATTTTGATAATTTTACTTTCCAGCGCGACTCAGAAACACATTATTAAAACAGGACGTACATTTGTATAAAAATATAAATTAATCGTGAGTTACCCGCTCTTACTATATAAAGTTACTTATGATTTCATTCTAGTAGAATATTTCGTCTACAAACATTTTTTATTGATGATGTAAAATTAGAACCTTTAAAAAATAGATTAGAAATTAGCCGTGAGGGCCGGGCGCGTTCATTAAAACAGATCAAAGTGTGCTACTTAATAAAATTAAACAGAGATTAAGTGGCCAAAGACAAATGTTTGTGACCAAAACTTGCATTTTGCTCTTGTGTGAGGACGCTATGAAAATGAAACGGAAACGTAGCCGCGTACCACCCGCGGCTCGTCACGATCATGACGGACGCGCCGCCGGCGGCCGCGCCGGGTGTCACCGGACCACCCTCGCTCCGTCACGTGGAGCGGTGCGCACTTTGAACACTACGAACCACATAATCAGGTTCAATACGGCGTGTCTATGTATTATCTATGTACTTTTTAGTAATGCTAACATATAATATCAACTAAAAACACAATAAGTACTATTTTTGTACTTGTTTCACTTTGACTTGATCGTGTCCCTTTCTAGTAGTAAAATTCAAAAGACTCTCTAGACCCTCCCGCGACCGCACGGCAAAGGATCTTCTCAACTTCCCAGTGTCTCCGTGCGCGGGTCGCGCAAACGGTTGCTCAGAGGCGCGGAGCGTTAAGGCGGGCGGGTGGTTCGCCGGCGGCTGCTCCGGGTCCGAACGCCGGCGTGCACGAGCGTTCGTATCTCTGTACTCTACAGTGCCAGTCGTCACTATTTCCTCGGCTTTATTATCTGCGTCACGCGGTGGCGTCATGCTGCGGTGGTTAGCGGCTGCGGGCGTGTCACAGGAGCATTTAACCTTACCACACTCACGGCAAAGAAACCTTTCAAGCTGTAAGCAATAAACATCATGCACACTACACGAGACGCGGCGTGCGGGCGCGGCACCGCCACGACTACGGGTGACTACGGGCCTGCGCACACGGCGCGCCGGCGACGCAAGTGACGCTCGCTAACGCGCTTTAAACAAAATTCAGACGCAGACAGTACACCTTGCACACGTTCAAAAATTTAGTAGCGCCGTAAGTGCGCATTTGTATCGATACAAACGGGCACATACGGCGACACAGCCGCGCTGTGCTCGCACGTGCGCACGGTAATACAGAAACCTCGGCCTTTTTACCAGACTCCTCGACAGTAGTAAAATATCGTCGCTCGGGACAACACTGCTTACGCTGGCTTTATTACTGGATTAAAAAAGAAAAAAAAGCGACTCTATTGGATAGACCCATACATGAGCGAAAAAAGATTGTGTGGTCATTTTATAACATTTATAAAAAATTAGTCAATCACAAAAATTGGCATAAAAATCTAATTGCTATCGAATGTCATATTCGTCTGGCTAGCTTCGAACGCGCTCCTCGCGCGCATTTGTGTACGCGTGTTTGAAACTTCAAACGCAACGTCTGCATTTTGGTCATCCAGTGTCGTGAGCGCGCGTCGTGAAACGTGCGTCGTCGGCGCGTTAAAAGTAGCCTCTACTCGGTTTACATTTAAATGTAGTGCCGCTGTGAATACGAGTGTCCGCTGCGCGAACACGCGGCCCGCTCTCTGTCTAACACACTGCGCGCGATGAGTGTTAAGGGCGTGACGTGGCCGAAGTGGCAGTCGACTCGACACTCAGCGATGGCCGGTCGGCCCAGGGAATGCGCTCTCGTTCTCGAGGATCTCGCCGATACTTTATGGGACTAGTCCCGCACAACGTGCGCATGCTAAATACTAGACCGCACCGGTTAATGTTAAGTACTCACCAGTTTGTTGTACGCCTAAGTTGATCTCAAATTAAGTGTTTAGTTAATACATGGATTTTCTTGTTATTTTTCTGTAAAGTTTTCTATTATTGCAATAATTCATAAGAAACATTTATAATATTTATACACATCCGCAACATTTATAATACATCCGCGTTCATAATACGTGCAGCCAGACTGGAACAGTCTTCCTGCGTCAGTATTTCCGTCCGATTACAATGTATGTGTCTTAAGACAAGAGTGAATAGGTTTTTATTAATCTAGTACGTTTTACCACCCTGGGTTACATCGCTACTTACCATCAGGTGGGATTGTAGTCAAGCATTGACTTAAATATGTTAAAAAAAAAAAATAATCAATCTAAACCATCTATCTCTCCACTCACCAGACTCGCGAGATCGCATTCCCCAGTGCCAACTTCACGCCTTGTACCCTGCGGTTGCTGACCACAGAAAATATAGCAGTGCATCTGAGGACGGTACTATCTACTGATACGATTGAAATTAAGAAAGGAAAGAAAAGCATAAAAAGCCAGTATATAAGTACCACAAGCCTTTGTCCGTCCAAGGACTCACACACGCAGTTACATAACTTTACAAAGATCATTGTCGAGTTACTGATCTGTTTTGGTTTAACAGTATTATCGTGATTCAATCACAAACAACTTTAATAATTACAGACGTTCGTGACACAAACAAATTATTTTATTAAGATTGCTCCAGAAGTGTTTGTTTAATATTGAAAACCACACATAGTTGAAATGCAATTAATCTTTCTATTAATCATTACCAAAATACAACTCTAGTGTTCGGCTACCAAAATATCTGATTTAATGTTTGTTCACACGGGTCAACTATGTATTTTAACTTGTGATAAAGTCTACTGCTACGGGTGGTGAAGTGTGTAATGGACGTGTGCGATAGCATTTACACTATGTACAAAAATTTAAATACAAAAGAAGCATCAAGTACTATAACTCTATTTATTTACGATTAAAACTTCCATCTAACGGAGATATATAAATAAATAGTATATGTTATACAAGTATTAATAAATACATAGCCAGTGACAGACAACGCTAATTCTGTTTTACGTCGAATGCCAACGTGTTCATCATTATACGCCTACGGACCCCTTGCGCTCGACGACTCGCTCGGGCGGAGCAGCGACTAACTCGGGGCGAATTCGCGCGTATATCACGAGTGTCGTACGGGGAGCATATAATCAATTTGTACACAGATTAACACACGAAAACGATTATATCACAATTTAGGGTCTTTATTTACATTTTGAAAAATATAATTTTCTAAGTCGAAGTTCTATGCGTTTTGTGTGATACTTCGTAAAACATTCCCCAGGTGCACCCTTGGTTTGTCCGGACAAGTATTGCAATAGTGCGTTGTTCCATGCCTTCCACCTGGTTTACTTCGATAAGAACAAACATTACAACCTAAAACCAACTACTCTCGTGTCCGTGAGAATCACATGGGGCTTCCCGTTTAGCCGAACCGCATCGTAATTAGAGGACGACGTCGAAGCTTGAGCTCGCGGTTGTGGAAGGCTCCCCTCAATCGGTCTACTAAGGTTTTTACGAATTGTGTGTCAGTTGTTCTTTGTTCTGCTTTTTTACTTGTCTATAGAAAACGTAGGAATTAATTAAACAGATCTTCATTCCCCAAAAAAATAACTTGCGCCACCACTTAATGATTTCAGTTCAAAATCAAACTAATTTTCACTTGAGCTAATCTCAGTGCTATTTTCCATGTTCATAGGGCCTCAAAACTTTAAGATGACTGATTAAAATGCGTGAAAATGTGATGCACTCGCTACAATCGTCGAAACTGAAGAAACACCGGGTCCGATAGTCTCTGCCTACTCCTATGAGATATCGGCGTGAGTGTAAGTATGTAAGTATATTATACTTTACACTTCTTTTAAAAGAACACGAACAGCTAAGGAACCTATTCACAAACCAATATTGGACTTGTATCAACTGGAGATAACGAAATTTTGCCTAAACAAAGATTGTCGTCTCTCACTCGCCATTCGAGTTGCTGCGCGTAACATCGTGGCGAGTGGGAGTCGCCGCTCGAACGCAAAGGGTTAATATGTGCTTGTAAAACTTTTTTTTCAACTTTCAGTCGAAAAACAAAATTGTAAAACAAAATTATCGTGAATATACATAAAGTTATATAAAAGTATTAAATACATAATATATTGTGCCCGCGTGACCTATGACGTGTGGTGGCCCACTCGTCACCCGGTGCACTCTAGCGCCACCAGCACCACTACCAAAGCCAACACCACGTCGAGTGCTATAAGTATGTCAGGCGGACTCACCCCCACTTTGCGCAGCAGGTCGCCCACTATGTTGATGGCCGTCACGCGCGACGATGGTGTGATGGCGTTGCCGTTGATTTCACCTGCGTGCAGATAAGTGCAAACGTGTCACGTGTCGCGTGAAGCAACACCATCAGTGGGCCCGGTCCGCTCGCTTGCTGGGCAACGGGCGCAGGACGTGGGTCGTCCGTTGAGTGCCGTCCGAGACAAGAAGCCGCGTATAGGAACGTGTAGTATATAGCGCCCTCTAGTCCGGTAAACCAAAAACGTTCATAAAAGGGTTCTCCAAAAAAAAACAACTGATAAATACGGCCCGACTGTCCGAACCAGGAATACTTGACGCGCTATTAATTATAAATAATTCTAGAGCCAGGCTCGTGAGCCACAGATGTCTCCCTTTTCCCAAAAATAACCAGCCACCCTGTCGGCAACACAACACAATACAACACGAGTACGTTCGGTAAAAACACGTACGTTTTTGCGGCGACATCACGGACGTCTGCGTCTCTATTTCAACGTGAGCGCGAGGCGCGTGCGACAGGTGCCCGTTCACTAACGAGTGTTCCAGCGCGGCGTCCGCGTCCTCTCTCTTCTGTTTCGGAACGCGCTCCATAACCTTTAACTCTTGTTTCAGATCTGAAATCGTAACAGTAGGTACAGCACCGTGTAGCACGGATGTGACGAGCACGCGGCCGCTGCCGTCGCCGCCCCCCTCCCCGCGCACACCCGCACTCGAGTAGACACACAGAGCGACGCCCCTCTCACACGGTCGGGGCACGGGCTTTAATATGGCATTTAATGTTAAGGAAAAATGCTGAATGTGAATTAAAATGCTGTTTATGATCATATTTACATGAATAGAAGATAGAATAAGAATCAGATTTAAAATTATTCAAACAAAAAGAAAACAAGTACAAATTGATGTGATTAGATATGTAATGAGAGGAACTAAATCTAATATTTCTCACACACTATTTAAATTAAATTACGTGGTTTATTTAAAAAATAAACGAATAAAATTATTAGGTGCAGCCGCCTGTGCTGAATACAGGTGTTCAGTCATGTGGGCCATTCATCAATAGAGCCAGCGGATTACACTTTGCTTCTCTGCACAGCGCTTGCTTGAGGGAGGCGAGATTAGGTCAAACTTGCGATAGACCTCCAATTCTGTCCCGTGAGTAATCCAGTGGGTTTAAATCTGTACTTGTTGAGAGCCATTCTTTCGAGCTGTTAAACTCTGGTAAATTGTACTTCAGCCACTTCTGTGTGAACTTCGCCAAATGTGAGAACGTTGAATCTAGTTGGAACACCCATTATTTATTTTTAAAAAGGTTGTTGGACAGTGGTTTCAGGACACCCTCCAAGACGACATTTTGATAATTTTGTGTCTTTAGCTTGACATCCGACGCACCTCCGTACAACATGTATAATGATACAAAGTAGCCCGGGACACTTCACCTTAAAAAACCTCTCGTTCCTGAGACAATAACGTTACAGGTGGATGTGCAGCAGCTAGCACATAACACACTCCTAGTATAGGTTGCCTTTAAAGACTACTAATTTTATTAAGAGTCAGGTATCAAATAATTATATACATATTTATTCGGTACAGAAAACGAGTTTTAACAGGTTCAACATATAATTGTTTCACACGTGTGCAGTCTGCCAATTTATTGGTCCTTCAGTTGATGAGGGGTGACCCATTTGTTTAGCATCATCCCGGCCGACAGGGTACAGTAACTGACAACAGACTGGAACAGCCCCGTAGGTGCGCCCGGTGCTGCAACCGGACATTATTGAGACGCAAGTGATGTTTTACGTACAAATTATACACCCACCTCTGGCTTCATCCGTTGCCCTTTGCAACTTGACTCTTAAATTTTCTACTTCATCCACTTCACTCTCTAGGACTGCATTCCTCTCATATGCCTGATTTAAAAGTGTCTCTATACATGACACAGACTCTGAAATAACTCTGCAATAAATATATTTAAATAAGAATTACATTATATTTGTAGATTAACTAAAAAGTATACTAAGCAAAAAAATGAAATATATCATCAGTAGTTGACAGCTTATAACTGTTGTGGCTCGAGTGACTACCCGGACTGTGCACGATTATGGGCAGCATCCACCGCTTACTATCAGGTAAACCAAGCGTATCGCTTACTATCAGGTAAACCAAGCGTATCGCTTAC
>WUAW01038620.1:13484-55997 GCA_017165845.1 Thaumetopoea pityocampa | reverse complement strand
AATACAGTCGTAAATGGCGAATATTATGCTTCATTAATATATAAATTGCGAGATATAATAAAGGAGAAGCGAAGAGGCAAGCTGTCTAAAGGCGCCCTGTTGCTTCACGACAACGCCCCAGTTCACACTGCCGGTGTTTCGAAGGATGCAGTTCGGCAACGCGGGTTCACGGAACTGGAATATCCGCCTTATAGTCCTGACTTGGCCCCGTCCGATTATTATTTATTTCCAAATTTAAAGAGGGACTTAAGGGGAAGAAAATTTTCAAGCGATGAAGAGTTGCAGGCGGCCGTCTTCAGTCATTTTGAAGACAAAGAGTGTGCTTACTTTTATAAAGGCCTAGAGATGTTGGTTCACAGATGTGCGAAGTGTGTTAGTATTAGTGGAGATTATATTGAAAAATAAAATTGGTATCATTTTATTTTCTTCGTTTCTTCATCGTTAGGCTTATTCATTATGGGACCAACTACGTAGTTTCCGAGATATAAGAAGTTTTGTAAAATTGGGTGAAAAAATTGTATTTCACGAAATTAATTGATTATTAATAAATGGTCAATTATCTACAATTTCATATAGTAAATGACTATATATAATGTTTCTAAGTACTAGAAACTTTAAGAGAAAACTTTAGTAAAATGGTACTAGTGGTCGGCATGTCAATATTTTTAGAATAAAATACGTTTCAATACCCCGTACTGATCTCCATTTAAATAATTTAATTATAACTTGATTTCATGTAGAGTATCTCAATCTACAATAATAAATAAAAATCTATCTAACGCACTTCGTGTTTTATTTTTCACTCAAACTTTGAAAATGCTTTTTCTCAAATCAAGCTTTTTCAAAATTTCAACATTCAATGTCTGATAAAAAAAATATGTGCCAGTTTTTGAATATTTTTTCAATCCTTACTATCAATTGACTATTCTAGATACAGAATCTAGTCTCAGTAGTTAACTCAGTACCCCACTACTGGACCCTTTTTGTTTGGACGCCCACATATCTTGTGCATTTGTCTGATAATATTTATTTATTGTTACAGAACAACCCATGTCCTCACCCTATAATTTTTATGCGAGATTGTGAGGTGTCGCATGTGCGTGCTCTGCTACAGTTTATGTACGTGGGGCAAGTGAACATCGCTCAGGCGCAGCTCAGTGCCTTCTTACGCACTGCTGACGCACTACAAATACGAGGTCTCACAGATTGTTCGCAACACAACGACAAAGTACTACAATTCTCTTTAACTTATGTAGTGTTCTGTTTTATTATTTTAGCCTTTCACTAATTATTTCATTTTTCACTTGCAGAAAGTGAATCGAAAATCACCTCCTTCCCAACTACGTAATTTGCTCAGCGCCAAGCCGTCACATTCTACCTCCTCCTCCAAAGCCGCATGCCAAAATGTCGAGACTACTTCTGCCGATGACCAAGAGCAAAGCTCAAACCGTCGCTCCGCCAGAAATTCTCCCGATGTTGCCAGAAACAATCTCAATGAAGAAGCTCCCTTTCAAACTTCTAGTCAAATGAGGCCTAATAAAGATGACTATAGAGAGTTGCCCAACTACCCTTCACTTAGAGTAAAAACTGATCTCGAAGTACCAGAGGTGAAAAATGAAGAGAGTGATATTCTTATGGACCCCGGGGACACCGAGAGGACAGACAAATGTCAAGAATTTAACGCATCTGATCTTTTAGAACCAAAAATGGAAGTTATGGAACAAGAAGCCAGTGATGAGGAGCGTTCCAGTTTTCCACAAATGTACTACACTGAGAACAACACACTTGCAAACCCGTTCGCCTCATTACAAGGTACATTTGAAATTGATTATTTCGTGTAGTGAAAGTAAATAATTTTGTTTCACTAAGGATAATGTAAACATTGGAGGTTGTGAGGATCGCTGGGTCTCGCTGGATGCAGGTGGCTATAGACCGGTCGCGCTGGAATTCGATTGGAGAGGCCTATGTTCAGCAGTGGACAGTTGGGCTGAAATGATGATGATGAAGGATAATGTGACCCATATGTCTTAGCTGATATGATAATGTAGGATAATATTAATTTCATTTTCATAGGTAACCTGGATCTCATGGCCGGAATGAACACGGAGCTTCGGGACGAGAACGCGGAAGGTAAATATACCCGTTTGTTTCACTGTCACGTCATTGTCACACGCACACGTCGACTCGGACAGCCGCGCCCCCGGCGAACCCTGTTTAGCACATTGATGAACGAATCGGTCGTAGAAGAGAGCGCGCGCGGTCTCATATAGAACGGTGGCTAGGCGCGCGGGTGTCGGGCGACGCGCAGCCGGCCCGCATCGCGACCGCTCCGCGCCCTGTCGCTCGCTGACCACTCTCGGCCCGTGCTACCGGCTCCCGGCGCGGCGGTACTAACCTGTGGATCCTATTCAAATGCTAATAAGGACTATCTAATTAATTACAGCAGTATACTTAAGGAAAACTTCAGTTTTATTTACCTAAGAAAATATATTCAGGCCTCATATTATACTGAACCTAGATGTGACGGACCCATTTTTGGTGGTGTTTTTATTTATTGGAATTGAGTTTTCCGATCTATACACATGCCTTGAGGTCGTGAGATTTCTGTAACAATCGGATCTCAATATCAATTTCTTTTTTTATATTCTTGGAAATGGGTGGCCCAGATTTAATAGAATTACTTCCGTTAAAAATGGAAATAAACTTTCCGTTATGAGAAATAAACATCTATACAAAAATCTAAAACAAGTAATCGATCATTCGAGCTAGATACAGAAAATGTTTAAAATGTTCACTGAAATTATAAAAGACGCATCTGGCCATACCAATGGGGTTACAGGTTCCGGTAGATCGTGGTAGCATTTGAATAGGGTGCGTGCGAGGCTCGGGGCGGCGCGGCGTGGTGAGTGCCGGAGCGCGCAGTGCGAACGTGGTGTTGTTGGCAGCGGGCGGCGCCGGCGCGGGCGCGGGCGCGGGCGGCGGGGTGCAGTGCGGGGTGTGCGGGCGGCGGTACAGCAACGCTTCCAACCTGCGACAGCACGTACGTCTGATCCACGAGGCGCAGCCGGTTGCGTGCACCACCTGCGGCCGCAGTTTCAAGACGCCGCTGTACCTGCGCCGCCACACGCTGGCGCAGCACCCGCCCGCGCGCCTTCGCGTGAAGCCTCCGCCTCCACTCCCCGCGCTGCGGCCCGCTCACACCTTCCCACAGTAGCCGACGCGCTCTCTCCTACATAGCTCGAGGATATTCCCGCGCTTGGACTCGCAATGTTGCATCGTACTCATTACTCGCACCTCGTTCACACACAGTGTCAGCGGCATGCTGTGCCGTTACGTACATACATAGTGGATATCGAAATATGCCTGTTGCGAGTGACATATTTAGCTTTATGTTCTTTTGGTACAAGTCTGTCGAATATAATACGTACCTAAAGAAACTCTGTGTCAAGATGAGAGCGACATTGCGCCTCTACGTGGGGTATAGCCGTGAAGATGTGGCTTATGAAGTCGTAACGAAGACTGTCAATAGATATCTAGTCTGTGATCGAAGTGTCGCCGGGGGCCTAATTGCCGTCACACCTATCCGCTTATTGTGTGCCTTTCTATATACATATACCGAGTGCTAGGTGTTCGCCGTTCAACGGGTTTCCTTCAGTGTCTACGTTTTCCTTGTCTCTGGCAAATAAAAATAATTCGTTTTGATTTTACTCTAGGTATATCATAAACACGTAAGAGGAAGTTTTTATTTGGAAAACCCACCGTTTTAGTCATATAACTGGGCATCGCGTGGCCATTGAGTCATGGGAAGTAGATTCACGTTAATTATATAATGGAAACACGTCAACGGGACACACGAGTACCTTCCTTTCTGACAATAGACTGATTGTTGTTAAAGCATTTGTTGCAACCGGTGCTGATTTTATATAACATAGGTTATTTACTGGTTACATAATAATTATTATACATATACATGTTATCCATATTTGATCGACTCTTTCATCGTTTCGATAGAATTAAATATGGAGTATTTTCATAATAGAGTGTATTTTTTTTTGTACCGATGATGCGAAGGAAAGAGTCGATCAAACATCCGTTTCATTTACCGAACGCGCGGCCTTACGTGCGTGGCGACTCTCGCTACGATGAGAACGTTCGTAGGTCCGCGATGAACAACAATAGCGATATTTTTATACACAATAGTTTTTATCTTTACACAGTGTTATTGTTGAGTGATTGGACGGCTCCCGGTATATAGTTTGTACAAAATGTCAAATATAAGAAAAAAATAAGTCTTCTAATTCGTATAAATTATACATAACGTTTAATTAGGGTAAACGCCACAATTATGTTGCCATAGAAACTTCTCATTATGCTTTATCATTATTACTTTAGCGTTATTTTCGTTACAGGAAATGACATATATTATATTATGTATATGCAACTGTTTAGACGGTCAAAAATAATTATAAATCTTGCGTGATTCCAAAAAGTCCCCAAAATTTTATTATCTGCAAATAATGTTAAACTTATCAATCCCAGTGTTCTAAGTAAAACATTGTATCCGAGCAAATAAGAATTATATTTTAAGGGGAGGATTATTTTATTACTTATATTTTTATATCACTCTAAATGTTGATTGGATTTTTCTTTAACATTCTCTAGTAGGTATGATAAAACAATTGCCATGAAAAAGCACATCTAGTCATTTTGTAATAAAAAAGCATTTGAACGGTACATTTCGTGAAAGTATGATTAGGGTTGTGATTAACAATATTAATTTATCATTTGAAATTATATAGTAAAAAGGAAGTAATGTGTGATCTCAAATAACTTTATTCCCATGATGATCTCCCTAAATTTTGCCTTGCATTTATTTTAAACAGTTTATAGCTTAAACCAATTACGGATGAAGTTTGATTGCAATAATAATTATTCTAAAATAATGGCTTATACGTATTAGTAATAGTAATTTTTAAAAGCACTTTTATTATAATGTAATAATTTTAATCCCAATTAATAAGTTAAGAAGCAGCTTTTATTAATGAAATATTTAAAAGAACATATATAAATGTATAGGAAAAAAAACAGAATCTCTGGACACTGTTGAATTAAATAGAAAATTATGTAAACTAGGAATTCTGTTATTGTCATTATGTCATATAATGTTTATGAACGTGATTTATATACAGTATCAATTTTTTTTATTGATATACTGAGTAATCAGGAACCATTCCTACTTAGGGGTCGTAAGAGGTAACAGAAGTAAGTTCACCAAGGGTTCGGCAGTAGCAATTTCCTGCTTTGTGCTATTATCAATTGCACGAAAAATATCAATAGATAGTTTCAGAATAAATTATAAGAATTTTTAAACTGACAACCCTATCTATTCGTATAAATGCGATAAGGTGTTTAGTAGTTTAATCTTTTTGTACGTATCAACGGAGCGCCGGATCAGCGAGTCTTTTGGCACGGACATATAGAGCCAGTGAGATATTTAGCCTGCGAGATATGTAGTCGAGGAAGTAAAACCGCGAATAAAGCTACTAATATTAATATAATAAATCTCACAAATCTCGTCTGTTAATATTATGCTAAATCTATGAATTTTAAGACTTGACAGAATATTAATTTTGGTCAATAATATAGTTCCTCTCCACACCTTATTGCCAGCAACTCCAGCGTATTTATATAAACGAATTTGTATAACGTTAAACATTACTATATATTTTTAATTTAATCAACCCGTTTGAATTAGTATTACCTAAAATCGGTCTTGGTTTTCCAAAATTAGAAGACTAAGACGTAGAATCCAATCGTCTGCCACGTAGCTTTGAAGACACCCAGTCTTCCGAACATGTAGGTTTTTGATAAACTTGTAGTGTTGCCCAAAATTGGTATTGGTTGGTCATGCAACCTTAGTTTGGCGAGAAGACCAAGACTGAAATACCAAGTCCGATCTTGGGCAACTCTGATTGTTCAATGTTATTGAGTTTATCTGTGTATTTGCGCTTTGCGCGAGTTTATAAAACTTATGTCTATACGTACATGATTTAATTGTAATTTTTTTACTAAATATCAGAGAAATAAAGTATTGCAATATAAATGAGATTTTCTATCTTCATGACCATGCGCCAGTACCAGTTACATTATAATGATGCTCAACAGCGGAGATAGTTTTATACCAATAATATTAAGGGTTGAAGATTTACTAATTTATACATATGCGGATGGGTGCAAATAAATTTTAACAACAGTAAAATTAGTATGTAAAGGAAGTAATTTTTTTATAATTCTCATTAAGGCAATATTCACATTGATATACATTTAAGAAAAACACAATTTAGCGATGGTTTATGATAGGTACATTTAATCCGCATTTGCAAATCTACGATTGTTGATTTGATCCGCATACATCGTTCGATAACATTTACGATTTATATTGACCTTCAATTATTTATTAATCAATCCTACGACTCGCCATAACAATATTTAAAAGCCTGTGTAGGTAGGTACCTCATTAATTTTTCGGCATACATACATATAACTTTAAATGACTCGCGAAGTTAGACGTGTCTACCCTCAAAACAGAATGAATAATCATTAGGCTACGATCTCCTCGGACAGATCTCTTTTTTAGTCGAGAGATATTAAGTGTAACATTGGTTGTTCACGATTTAGCAGTAGGTAGATGGGACGGAAGACGCAACCGGCCGGTCCCCGACGCCGTCTGGCTGGAGCAGCATCGGCGCGCCCTACCCTTCGTCATTAAGAGGGAGAATGAGAGAGGGACCACCACTGCACCCAGACTCGTAAGTCTATTTTTTCTTAATACCAGATGATTACTGTGTAGCGCTGGCATAAAAAAAGTTTCGCTCAATCTCTTACCGTGGATGCTGCACATCCCGGTTGATGGGCAGCAGTATACTACTATTTAACGAACCCATACACGAGACACGTGCTTGCGTTTATGTAGTAAGACTACATGCAGCAAAACTGTGGTGATTATATTATGTAGAATACATATGGGTTAATGAATGAAGATGATTATGTCCATTTTCGGGTTTATAATTTCCTCAAAATTTTCTGTTTAAATATGAAGCTAAAAATATACAAACAGTAGTAGTTCCAGATTTACTATATTAGTAGGATTATAAATTTGTTTACAAACAGTAAGCTGAAACGACAATGAACCTCAATAATCGAAGGGCAACTGAAGACAACGCTTCCTTTATTAGAGACTGTTTACCATTAACCTCTTAGACACGACCCGCCATTATAGTGGCTTTCGCAGATGTCATCTTCTAAACGACGCGCCACTATAGTGGCTCAGTCTAGTACCTCGCTTACTCACCATTTGAATTAAACGATCGTTATAGCATTGTTCAATAATATCATTGTTTGTCGAACATTGTAGTTTGCACCATTGCATTTACACGTAATTCTCGTTGAACAGTACAGAGAAACAGCCCCGCGCAACATTCAGCCGTGCCTAAGAGGTTAAACGTGATGTGGGATTACTGCCAGCCCGAAGAGCTGACGACCTCCGATTGCCTGTTGGATGCTGTAATTTTTGGATGTTGCTATCCAACTGTAAAAATTCAAAAATAAATAAAAATTGCTTTATGTTTAATATATTTCCCATAGACTGCTCGAACTACGAAATAAAAATCATCCGTCAATTACGAAATAATAATATACTTTTTTTAAGAGTGGAAAAATATCGTGACCGCACCTTGTATTGGTTTTAAGGGCACAGCACTGAGCGCGGACTGAGGTCCATGCCTAGTAAAACCAGTCGGTGTCCTCTTACATGCCCCACCAGAGGATGCGCGTGAACATACATAACTACAGTTTCGACGGGCTGAGCATATTTCAGGGTCCTGGCCAATTTCTCTGCGACGGCTCCACCGGCCCGCACTTCGTGTGGTGTGAACATACATACATACACACACACCCACACACAAATACGCGCACGCACGCACGCACAGTCACACACACCCACACATATACACACACACCCACACATATACACACACACCCACACATATACACACACACCCACACATATACACACACAGGCACACACAAACACATGCACCGAATGCATTTGGCTCGCTCGCTTCCAAGTTGTATTCCTACATATGGAATTGACTAATAAACGTAACAAATTTTCTCTTTGAAATGATAGTGTACGTATTTATGTTTATTACATATACATGCAACTGTCATCACATACCTTCTAGTACGAATATTTATATAATTATCTCTTGCTGCACTTTTGAACTAATGACCTTTTCAGAAAAATGTCACACAAACAGAATGAGCATAAAGACATTGAATTCAGTTTTCGCCTTTCGACCCAAACAATAAGATCATAAATGTAGTTTTAAAGATCTCGGTGAATTCATCTTTTAAACATACTTTTGTCATTGTCCACAGCTATCTGTCGCGTCGTAACCTGTCCTTGGATGTCTTATGCCTTTTGTATTTTTCTAGTTAAACGTGAATGTACCGAAGCCATAGCGATAATTTACAGTATAAATTTCTTAGGTACCTAATTATTGTCTGCGGTCACCATGACAAATAATTAAGTTGACTCAGACGACACGGGAAAATATTAATCGACATGACGACACATTTTATTTTTTAATTAGCTAAAGTATGAGGTATACAATGTAGTTGTGGTAGGCTTCTTAAATTTTGTATAATGTAGAAATTGTTCTCGCAAATATCGGCAGAAAGTAGATATTTAAAACGATTTTCACGTGGTAATTTTACTTTCTTTTTCTTGGCGTTAATAATCTCGGCCATTGTTGCCAGAGTCCGCCTTTCTTCTTCATCTGCTTTATGTTATCCGATCTTTAACAAGCTCATTAACTTTCCACAAGTACTTTTTAGGGCGGCCTCAAGGTCGTGCCCCAAGAACATATCAAAGCATTTCCTACCGTAATTCCAACTTGTGACTGGTGCATCATCATATCAGCCAACAAACTTCCACTGTTGGATATAGGCTTTCTCTAAAGATCGCCATAGCGCACTGCTATGAGCCGCTTCCATCCACCCATTATCCACGATCTTAAGGGAGGAAGTCTATTTAGACGCCTCAATTTTTGAAAAACACTTTCATTGAAGGTGATAAAATAATTTTATTGTTTTAAATTTTTAACATAACTTTATTTAACCTTTCTAAGGCATAAAAAATATTTATTTTGTTTTTTTAAATGGCGGCTCAGGATAATTTTTCGTCGAGCGCCTCTGGCACGACGTCCAAAAGTGCTCCACGTTTACCATTGATCTGAAACAAAATAACTGAATTACTTTCTTTTTATAACATATTTATGGGAAGGACTGTAACACTAAAAAAGTATAAAATTCAAAATAAGCCAACGCAGCAAAATTAATTTTGGACATTTTTTTTCGACATTTTTGGCCCTCAAAACGTAGTTCATTGACGCGAAATGTGTGAAACTTTAGGTACATCCTTCCGATAATAATATAGAGAAAAGTCTCTCAAAATTTTAGACAAACTGGTCAATAACTTTTTGAGTTACAACATGAGCCGCTATTAATAATACAGCTTCGAGATAATTGCGTTTAGTTTTAGTATATTATAACGATCAGTTTTAGTAACTAACCGATTAATCTGCGAACCCAGGTACATACAATAGACCCTCAGCCTGTTCAAAAAGCTAGTTTTCTATTTGTTGCTGTTATCGGACTCTACGAGCAGCTTTTGTTTAAGAAAGGCTCTTACGCTACAACACGCGAGGTTCGGCGCGATCGATTATTTTGCCTGTAACTTCGTAATCATCAATATTTTTCTTTTTCCTCTCGTCAGTATATTTTCAACACACTATATTTTCCAATTATGAAAAAAAATCGATTTTATGACATCTCTTCCTCTCATAATTGGGTCATCGGTCCGCCTAATCGGGGGTCGATCTTCAGTACGCTTTCCGGTTCAAGGTCGCCACTCTAAAACTTTAGGACGCTAGTGTCCATCGGTCCACTACAGCATTGCAGTCCTTTATGCCACAGAGATAACACTAGTTCTCCTGCGGATTAGTTTACTACAGATTTTATCTCGCAACGAAATTATATATAGAAAATTATATAGCATAGTTTTTTCATTGCTCGCTGAATGACCTTAAGCTTTCTTATTAGACTCATAGACAGTGGCCATGTTTCGGATTTGAAGGTTATCACTGGCATTACTCACCTATTAAATACTTTGGTCTTAAGACATTGTGGTATTTTTAACGAGTAGTCACGGTAGATTCCCGAACGATGCGCAGCCGAGCGTAACGTGTAAAAATGCACTTTAGTTAAAAGATGTTATATACTGAATTAAATAAATTTTAAATAACTAAGCATGTTAAAACATGTTAATCTAGGTGGCCTGCAACGTTACACATTTTGCGCCAATCTAAAATTCTGTTAGAACATAGATTCCAATTTTTTTTTTGTCTCGTGGTAAACCCTCTGCTTAATTAATTCATTAACTTCAAATGTGTTTTTGACGGCTGGCATGGACTCCTTGCAGGTTATCTTCATCCCTTAGAAGTAGACCATTTGGCTATCAATGTGTTAGAATCTTCCCGGGATCTTAATTTAACCAATTCAGATGTCTTTTGTCAAAATTTTGTAGACTGCCGATGTGTCATTGTGTGCCATAGCAGTCAGCACCAATATATTCTACTACATCATCACCAGCCCGTAGAAGTGCACTGCTGAATATAGCCCTCGTCTTTAAATGGAGGAATTTGTCATAATCTTCACACTTGGCGTCTTGGAAATCACAGTAGATTTTAATTAATTATCGAAATGACTCTGCCTATCCCTTAGCTGTTTCTTACAACATCCACGGGAAGAGACGCCGGAAAGAGAGAATCATCCACGAGAAGGGACATATCCGTGGGGCGAGTTCCAGCAGTCATCTAACGTCATCTTCGTACATTCATAAACTCTACGAAGTTTCAGCCATACGTGTCTTATGAAAAGTGGAAAACCTGAAAGAAGATGCACATCAATTATTCAAGTAGAAAAATCAGTTGGTCACGCAGCCAGATTCGCACCCCGACCTTCAGACGGGAAGGCCGGACACATACTGAAACAAATTGTAGTTATTGTTCTATGTATCTGTACCCTGAGTTTGTACATAGCGAAGTCAGCGTTTAGACGCAACGTTATCACACTCTCATTATCACTGTAATAGGTTATCAGAGTATAAATCCTCCACAGGAACCATAAAACTCTGCGTTGTCCTATTAATTTAATGATGTAAATTGATTTATCTATTCGACAGATAAAGCTTGGAGAGGGCGTTGAAATTCGCGAGGAGTTACTGCGGGGAGTGAAGTGGGGCGACTATCGGAAAGTGACGCGGGGGCTGGCAGCCGCGTTGTTCTCGCCCATCGAGCTCGCTACGTGCTCGGTGACGGGGCAACGTTGGTCGCGGGCGGGGCAAGAGTCGCGCCCCACAAAGCCACCGCTCGACCGGCGTCGTGTGCATGCACTCATCTCGTACGTGAGCCGTCACTTCCCAGATGTCGAGGTCAGCAGGATCAAGCAGGTGCTAGCCTACAAGTGTAAAGAGAACTGCGCAGCTCTCAGGATGAGGACCGCCAGGTGAACTTCTATAACATCTATATCTGTTATTACTGTCCTCAATATGATAGATTCCAAAACAATTTTAATTCTAGACAATCTTACCATAAAAGTCAGTACACATACAATATGGTACTGATTTATTCTAAAAAAAAAATTGATTATTAAAAAAATATTTGTCAACGTATTTAATACTAGCTTTTGTCCGCGACTCCGCCCGCGTAATGTCGGTTTTCAGCTACATGGAACCAGTTTTACTTGAGCTCTTGTACCTTTACGTCGGCTACTAAAACAGGGATCTAGCTGTGTCTTCAATTCAACTGGACTGCTTTTGATGAAACATGCCGCAGTATTTAAGTCGGAATAGTACCTTTATGTCTGTAATAGTTTAAAATCTACCCGCTGGTTTTTGCGTGAAGCTCGAACAAACAAACAAACAAACATCGACGGATTTGGTTTCAGAAGCCCCTAATTAATCGATCTGAATAGTGTTTTTTTTTAAATATTTGATTTGATTTAAAAAAAAATTACATTAAACAATTTTATAATAGTAATAGATCACTGCTAGATATAGACGTCCTCTCTAATGGAGGGAGGGGAGATTTGCCATAATTTTCGCGCTGACAAGAATCTTGATAATAATAGTAGATATATTTTGGTTCTCAGGAAATACAATACGCCTCTGTCGGTTGTCTACTGACTTGAGAAAAGCGAATTTGTTGCAGAAGTTGAGATGACTAATGTTGTCCGAGCGACAATTCAACTATCCAGTACTGGACCTCATCGTACTGTATCCACGTTGCTTTATCACAATAATCAACGCATGTGCCACGCGTTACTATGGATTTCGTTATCTCCTTGTTCCCAATTCAACTAACAGAAATAAGTAATTGATTTAATGAGAATTGTGAAGTTGTGATAACGTAGTCGTATGACCATACGCTGCTAAGTTTTAGATCTCGACTTCAAATACGTCTCCGACTTTTCAAAATCATCTGCGTATCTATTATCACCCGCTTCAAATGGTGACCGAAAACATCGTGATGAAACTTGAATCCCTAAGAGATTTGTCGACAGCGTGTGAATACCACCAACCCACATTAGGCCAAGACTATAGTCTAACCCCTCGCATCCTGAGAGGAGATCCGTGCTTTGCGGTGGGTTAGTAGATGGGTTAACGATGATGATAACGTGAAACAAGTTATTACTACATAATAATAGTACTCTGAAAAACGAATCTATAGAGACTCTATAGAGAATAATAACAATATCTATAGAGTCTATACTCTAATGAAATGTTAAGATTTGTCGGTATCCCTTTAACTTAAAACGTGATCACTATAATAATAATCTTTAGTCACAAAAGATATTACACATGAGTCCTATGAAGTCCTCGACTCCCGAACTAGGTGTTACAGGAGTCAGTGCCCTCACCCATGACTTAGTTTATTGATTATAATAATTGATTTACATAAATAATTGTCAGTGCGTGCGTGCGTGTGTATTTGCAGTTGGATATGAATGATCATAAAATGGGCACATATAAATAGCCAAACGCATTTTCAAAATTTCAATGTTTGTTCATAGACCAGTAACCAATTTTCACTGTACATTAATGTTTCAGTATACGAACGAATAAACTAAACTCTTTGTGTCGATAAATTTGATCCGATGAATGGGGCAAGCTTGTTTGCCCTTATTACATTGGGTTGGAATCATCTCAGCAAAGTGTGCGTTTCCTACAACATTATTATATATATTTGACATTATTACATATTTCTGCCTACTTCCCGGGATAATAGGTGTGGGGATAAAAAAAATGTTTTGAACTTTGTTTCTTCGCCCTTTTATAAGATTTTATTCTTTTATACTCCATATTTTATTCTTTTATACTCCATATTTTCATTTGGAAGTACCAATCACTGTTGCAAACTTAAAAATAATGTTGTCACATTAATTTATATACTTTTTAATAATTGTTTTTGTTATTGGATTGAAAGTTTAATTTCATTTTTAAACATTTTATAATGTTCAATACATCTGATGATTAATTATTATCAGTACATAAAAATATTCATTTTCTTAAGGGCATTTTTCATAAGCAATAAAGGCCTAAGAAGAAGAAAGAAGTTTGTGGGGTGTTACGAGGATAACATCAGATGGCAATTGCAGACGCCAGAATCTTCATCCACAGCCGCGTCTCCTGACATAACAGTAAACCCCATACCGTACCATAATGTTAGTGTGAATAGAACATTAACGATATTTTCAAACTTATACAGTATGTAATACACAGAGACGGCTAGATTTTCAAAAGTTTTTTTATGAATTTTTTAGTCGAGGATCAAACCTCAAAAAACAAAAATATTGTAATATTTATATTCGTAATTAATTAATCATCACCATCATCCCCAGTCCATATTCTTCCCCGCTACAGGGGCACGGGCCTCCCCTGATCAGGACAGGGATTAGGCTGTAGTCTACCGCGCTGGCCTAATATGGGTTGGTAAATAATTACTACAATTAATAAATACCAACACACGACTAGATTTTACAGTAGGTATAATAATCCTATTTGTATACACATAAATTCTATAAAAATGTTTGCGCATAAATGATAGGTTTGACCTTTAGTAGAACGCCAGATAATTAAAATGACAATAAATTATTAATATTATAATAGTCTTAACAGACATGAATCAGAGGTTATCGCGGCCACCATGTGCTCCATGCTTATCGCCATACGTTACGAAATGACATCGAAATCTTCGACTATGACAAGTCTGTTGCTGAATTATTTCGGTGGTAAAGTGTTGACAAAATATTATTCCATAGTGTCACCATTCGCTGTGTGTGAGTGGTTGATGTACCTACTTATGTGGTGTAGATAATACCATAATGTTTACCTTGAGGTCACTTTATCAATTAAATATACTGATATTATAGTACTAATCTTTGCTTTAGACCGTATACATACAAGAGACTCGATCATTAAACATTGTGTATTTACGTATTTAGGAATAATTTAAGTGACCAAACATTCAACATTACTTCGACTAGTCGAAAGTTTTCAGTCCCTATTTTCATTGGGGACCATAATGATAAAAAAGTTTAACGCAAATAAAAAAACTAAAATTCCACCAAAAAATCAAGTGTGTGATCCAATAATGAAGTTAAATACTTCAATATAAGAGGAAGATATTGTCAGGAAGCCATAGTTTTGTAATCGATGTCGACAAAGCGAGTTTGGCGATGTTCATTACTGCCACCATTTCACCTAGCTAAACAAGGTGGATACAGTCTCGGTCAATCTCTTTTCTCTGTACTTAGTATAGTCAAGTACGACGTCACTCGAGACAGTAATACAATTTGTAGCAGGCTTTCCAACTGTTTCAGCGATTCGACCAACTACCTGCTGAGCGCGGCCGCGCGGCCCCCGCCGTGCGACGTAGACGCACCCGGCGGCAGCGCGCGCTCCTCATTCTCTAATTAGTAAGTTTTTCCCTTCGTTAATTTTAATCAGCTCCTTGGAGTCCACTACTGGACATAAACAAGAAATAATTTGTAAGCAATTGACATTAGTGTGTGCGTGCGTGCGTGCGTGTGTTTGTGGAAAAGAGCCCCGAGCAAACACCTCAGCACCTCCCGTTTGTTTCGACCTGTATGACCAGGAGGGATACGAAGGTTGGGAGATAATTTTAGGACTTAGACGTCCTCGATAGGCGTGCTCTTGGAGATTGCAATAGATGATAATCGACTTCATAGATGACCAGGTGATATGTATAATGCTACTGCCCTTGTCTAACCTTTAGGGGGATGTCATACACCTGCGAAGACGACGAGGAGTGAAGAGTAGAGTAAGGCTCTTTGTGATTCGAACATAATACTCGTTCTTGACTTTTACACCAGTGGTTCGGCCCTGCAATACACACATCAAACTTCACATCGCATCTTAATAAACTCGAGCGTTCGCAGAATTTATGTATTTAACGCAGGCTTTTTCCCAGGGAGGCTTTTTCACGCTGTTGGACTCAATCTATTCGACTTTACCCAACCTTCAACTCTATTGTTCGTCTTCTTAATGAAATGACTATTGGTCGTCGGGGTGGTTTATTTAAATTAATATTTAATATGTGCAGACTAATAGACAATGTAACCTGTGCCCAGTCGAGTGTGGAGAGAGAGAGGCTCTGAATATTGTCAAAATATATTTTTTAATTTTCTTGATGATGCGTTCTGTTACCATATCCTCATTACTCATTGGCTTATCGACATCCAGCCAGCTCTCCTTAGAAAGGCTCCGAGGTCATGCCTTTAGATCAGGGATTCCCAAACTGGGTTCCGCGGAATCTAGGGGATCCGTAGAATAGTCATCAGGGTTCCGCCAAAATTATTTATTATTAGCTATTAAATAATAACACGGTTACAACTGTTATTTTGAAATAGCACAAAATATGTGATGAGAAAGACTCATTACTTTTATGTATACAGATAGGTAGTTAGCAAACATTCAGCCTGGACTATGTATGGCCTAGCAGCACACGTAGCCAGAGACACATTAAAATTTAAAACTTTAAGTTTTCTTAAAAAAAAATATTCTTATATAAATTTCTCTATTCATTTGTAATCATTGGATATGGGGTTCCATAAAATAAAAGGTATTGGTTGGTGTTCCGTTATGTTTAAAGTTTAGGAACCCCTGCTCTAGATTGTCTTCAAGCTCGGCCAATGCAAACCAACTTCAATCGACTTTGTTGAATTTTATCTCCAATATCACAGACTTCAAGACTATCTCAAACATATAAGTCACTCTCATCCACACCAGCATCTTTATCTCCGTGATGTGCCTACTAAAGCTGCCCCAGTCAGCGCTCGCTCTCATATATGGATATATGAGGGCGAGCGCTGACTGGGCCAGGCTGACATTTCCGCGATCAGTGTGTTATACTGAATATTAATGTTTCCGTTTTTGTGTAACAGTGAGCCGTCGAAGGGTCCAGGCGGAGGCGGAGGCGGGGGCGGGGGCGGGAACGGGGGCGAACCTTCGCGCGGCGGGAGCGCTGGCGCGGACGATGGCGAAGGGCAGTGATGTCGCGCGCCGCTGCTGCGTTGCATATCAATTTCATAATCTTGTTATTTTTTACCAAAAAGAAAAGGAAATCTAAGATACTCGCGGTAGTGTGGGCGCGTCCGTGAGCCGGGCCCACGCTCGGACCCGCGCGCCGTTCGGACAGATTTATATTTATTTGCGCGGCGTCGCGACCACGAGCGGCGGCGACGGGCCGGCCCTGTAAAATATTCATATTTATTTAGGTGATATTTTTCTATTGGCTACTGATAAGATTTTATCTCGTTATGTATCCGCCGGTTACCGGGGATGCATTGTCGTTCGTAAGGAAAAGGGGGGAGGTGTCGTGCCCGAAGCTCTAGCAATAATTTAATCAGGTTCCTAAGACATGTTTTTGTAGTTAGATTCTATTGCACGAATTTTCGCGAACACTGCCGCTTTATTTCTAAATTTTTTTATGGACGTCCGTCGGTCGTGTTACTGCTTCGTTTATTTTACGTATAAATAATTAATTAATCGAGTCATTTTCATCGTTATGTTAAAATTTGTATATGAGGCATTTAAGTGCTGTATGAGGGACCGTTGCAATTGCAAAGTAAATATATCAACAAATGGCATAATTTTTAGATATATATCTTATAGATATTATAGTCATTTCGTTTTATAGGTGTAAATGATAATAAAGAATTTATTTTGGAGCGTCAAGGTTTGGATATTGTAAAGTCTTTGGAGAGCTGTGATCATGATGGATATAAAGCAGTCATATTTTTAAAATATACATTTAAGATATAAGTAATTATACTGATTGTACAGATACCTATACGAAGTGGGGGCGCGTCGCGCGCTCGCGCCCGCGAGCGCATCTGCGCACAGATGTCATGTCATATCAAAAAAGCAATAACTATTATTTGATATAATAAATTTTTATTTTCATTTTTAATACTATATTAACCATGTTGTTATAAATGTAGTTAGTAAATTGGAAAGATCTCTTGAGAAGTCCACGGTCATTTTATAGGGTTCTTTTGAACAATAACTGAAAATTCTCGTATTGGTATACGGAACACTTTCAAATTTACGGCATATCAATTTGTAATAGTGTGATTTATCCTTTTATTATTTTGTACACCTTGTACATATCACATAATCACTAACATCGGAGCATAGAAACGTACCGTGGCCCTACCATAACTACAGCCGATGAACGCTAGAGCTCACGTGCAAAATTTGTATGCCGATTTTAAATCTCCGTATATCCACTTGGAGCGCTGTACAAATTTTCATATAAATTTGACATGAACATTAGTCTTTTAACCACAAAAGCCATAGTACAGCCATAACAACACGATGGTAGGATGGTTAATATTCACATTTTTTAGTATAAAAATCAGTACAAGCGAACGTCTCAAGCGAGCGTCCGCTTCTAATCTGCATTTAAGGATCTGAAATTGTCGCCATACAAATTATAAACGCTAACATTCTTTGATAACGTAGTCATGGTAGAAATACTGGTAGCTACAGGCGATACGAGCGAGATACTCGAATGCTGGATGCGCAAATCTGTCACTTGACAATTTATTTTAATTTTGGTTAATTAGGGGGCTAAATTAGATTTGATACTAGTAGCATACGTAATAATTGTCGATTTAATCGGCGTTTCGTTGTCCAATGACGTAAATATTATGTGACAGTCGGCCATGTTGTACTCCAACACTAGTGTTGCGCCGTATCGCTTTGTCACTGTACACATATGTACAAGTATTACGACGTTTCTGTGGTCCGAGCTGTGTACATTTGTACACTACACAGTACACTGTTTGCACATACTTAGCAGCCAACTGTGAGAGATTGGTGTACCTATGAATAAGTTACAGTTACCAGAGTTAGGGTATAAGTAGTCACGCAGTGCTACGTAGTAAAGTCTTACTATGATGTAATACTTTACAACGCCAATCGAAAGTCTTAATGCTCAATTTTGCCAAATTTTACTTGCCGAAATAATATCTGTTAATTTCGTGTTTTGATGTTTGTTATAACACAAATTCTCGTAAATGAATTCACATTTGTGTTTTCGATGTGAGAATGGAATACTCAGATTGCTCAATATAATATGAAATATATGTGTTTCTCTTTATAAAACTCATACATAATACATCCACATAGAACATTGAAAATTTTGGCCCAATCAAAATTTATATCATTAGGGAATTAAATGAAATTTAATTGTAATTTAGAATTGTTAAATTGAGAATAAAACGATATGCAAGTATAGATACATGGCGACGAATACTCGAGATGCAATATGTTAATTTAGTGCCAAATGATAAGTTAACTCGTAGCGATATATTGTATCCTAATGCTCTTCTGTAATTTCTCACGTAGCGTTAACCTGTGAGGTTTCGATGGTTTATTTTACAAGACTATAAATATATTTATACAGGGAAAGTGTTAGGTGTGTGCTGTTGTTTGGATATAAGAGTGTTGTTGGGGTAAAATACTCATTGTGGCAGGGTGTAAAAATAAATGTACCTCGCGTCTCCGACGTTTTCACGGAGCCCTCGACATCAGTTTGTGCCCTAAAATAGTTTTGATACATAATATTATATATATATATAAAATAATAACTTCAATGACGCATGAAACCTCCACCAAAGACAATGTAATAGACAATTGTCAGTTGGACCACAACTTCTTTTACTGCAATATACTGTTATTTTTACACTCTGGTCTATATAGCACTGAATGAGCAATGGAACAAGAGAATTTATTTACTCAGATAATGTGTTTTTTTTAAATATAATTTACGATAATTTTATAAAATTTAATATATATTTTTTTTTGCATTTTATTATTGTAATGGCAGCTGTCCATACGCATGTGAACGATACGATCGATCACTTGTTATTTAGGGTTTCAGAAACAAATTAAATAACTATACATCGAACATGACACATTGGGCACAAAGTTTAATATTGATGTTCTCTTAGTACGCTTTTAATAATTATTTAAATAACACTTCTGATATCTGGTGGAAGTGAGCTTGAAACCCTAATGCGCTTTTATCGTGCGGTCGGATAGATCGGGGCAGCCCCGGGAGAGTCCGCCGCGATCAGTTCCTAAAGTCTGGCACGCTCCTGTCAGATCCCATCGCGTTATTTGTCGTCATTAATAATAATCGTAATCTTAGATAAAAGCTAAAAGTTTCTAGTATTTTTTTTTTTCAATATAGCATCCGTATATGCTCCAATGTTACGAGTGTTTGTTTTGGCATTACAATTGTTACGATATATGATAATTAGTGGTGTAGTAATTTTTTGTATATTGATTTGATAATATTGATAAGATGATATTTGATTAAATGATTGATTGCGAACTTCCGTTAACGTTTGAATAGCTAACTAGAAAACGTTTAATCTGTTTAAATTTTAAATGCATTAATTGTCCACACCACAAATCGTATGCTAACAGATATAAAAAAATTGTATTACAAAAGTTAAGGTTCTACATAGACAAAATATAACTAAAGGCAAGTATAATTTAGAATGCACGCACGCCTAATAATAGTAATAATTATTATTATAATCAGAACGAATAGTTATTCATAGTTACCAGAAACACGTCCTATAGGACGGTACAGTCTACATTTAGAACACATGCCATCATCCCGGAGAGTCTATTAGACATTTAGTTTCTGGTTGTTCTCGTCTTGCTAATGGATAATATTTGCATAGACAAAACCACGTGGCCAAAATTACCCACCAGCAGCTTGCACTTAAATGTGGCCTAGTGATGTCTGAAGTACCATACGATCAGTATCAGCCTTCCAGTTCTCGAAAATGTCTACATCACGCTCCACTGGGACCAATCTATTACGACAGACAGGACGATTCTAGCGGATAAACCTCATATTATGATATAATATAATAGACCAATCAATGCGCCGTTTAATTCTGGTTGATATTGCTATTCCCTAGAACCAGGTTAAGGCTGAAAAGAAACAAACTATTTAGTTCTTGCCTTTAAGGGTTACTGCCGTCTGGAACATGAAATCAACTATCATTATTCCGATAGACATGCCAGTAAACAGTCTGATAGCGAAGAGCTTTGACCAATACTTTCAGAAGCTCATGCTAAGCAGACGAGTGAAGGGCCTGATACAGAAATGTACTCTTTGACATGGCCCGCACTGTGAAGAGGTTTCTCTGGAGACCTAACCATATTTGTCTATTCGCTCGACCAATAATAATAGATACTCCACACTTATTCATTGCGGCTCTGACAGCGTTAGTCATTGTGATTGTATTACTATGTTATGCGAATGTATAAACTATGTTTTAAAAATTTTATTACTGCGTTAACTTGTGAAATAAGGTTAATTTTAGGTGTCAAAACACATTCGCAGAATTAATTCTGTAAAATTTGACTCGATGAAGGTAGCCGATGGCGCCTTTGGATTGTGTCGCACTGCATATTATTAAGTGTAGTAGTACGTTTAATATTACACTTGCCTTTGGTCATTTTTTGTCTGTAGTCTAAACTTTAAGCAATACCAAGAAAAATTGATTGATTAAACTATATTTTATCTTTAATCTTAGAATTTTGGATTACATTAATTTGGGCCAACATACTCTCGAATCTATCCGACCACATCATAGATTTCATTGAACATAAATGTTTAAACTTTTTGTATATAAAGAACAACATCGATGCCACTGTGCCTCTGAACGGAGCGCAGCGTTGTGCCAAAATTACGTACTAGTCTTTAAAAACAAACGTTGTTATCATTTTTTCAGATTTTATTTAGTCCAGAATGTGTTTGTTCCTGTGCTGTGAAGATGTTACTAACAAACCAACACTTGGTAGTGGTGGTGGGGGTAATGGGAGGGGCAATGTGATCGCGTGTTTTTATTTTGTCAAATGTCTCATCAGGAATGCACAACGATATATTTTTAATATTCCTTAATTACTTTTTTAGATGTTACTTGATAATTATTTCAATACAATACATACAGCTTGATTTTATTTTTAATTTAAATGATCGTCAATTATTCTCCACAGCTGTCTCTTTTTTATCTCTCTCTCCCTTTTGTCTCTTTCTCTCCTTTTTCTTTGTTTCAAAATATGAATCATATTGATTATAAAAATATCTCATTTTCATTCATAATTATTGATCTAAGCCCTCGAAAATTGATAGTAGCATATATGCATAGACCAGTTTTTTTTTTGCAAAACGCCAAAAAATCGCACGGCTTTAAATCGAAACATCTTGCGGGCTGGTCAGGAAATCTTATTCAAAATTGTCCAAAACACATTCTGTTTAAGTGGCAGAAACAGTCGTGGGTGACATTTTATTTAAAAAATAATCTCGCTTTGTATACTTTGCTATGAAATAAAAACTCAGTCTCAAAATAATACAGTTTTAATCAAAAATGCAACTGTGCATTCCTTATGGGACATGCGTTCTGAAACTAATTCATATCATGAAACATAATCCTAAGCTAATAATGAATACTTGATGAGTATAATTTGTTTTAATTTTAATATTTAATTTTGTTTCAGCGATCACATTGTAATTTAGAATAATAGATTCGATTCGACAACTATAAAATTAATGAGACGCGTGACATCTAATCGCTGTCAGTCAACATCCGTTGTACTATTGATGACAAATCTAAATGCGCTCCTGAAATCGCTGCACAGAAAAAAAAACAGATTGAAATATTTTATTTAGTATTGTATTATTTTTATAGAAGTCATTTCAGGAATCTTCATAATATTTCGTATCTTCATAATAATCTTGTACCAATGAAAAATAGATGACTTCCGTTTCTGTTTTCTCTCGCCCGTTATTATAGTCTTACGTCAATCCATTTAAAAAAAAAAGGTAAACATTAAACTACAATTTCTTCCCAGTTACTTGCCAATTTTAATTTAAAACAATGCTTCGCATATTTCAGCGTTATTTCAAAAACTTACTGCAATAATTATTAATACCTGAAAACTTATTTAAAATGGTTTCAATGAAAATAGTCATCAGCTTTCAAAGACAAATCCGACACAGCCAGTGGTTACATAGAAATAGCATCAGTAATAATCGATGTAATTATTTATTCGAAATTAAATTTTAATATTGCAAATAGTACGAGAAAGAACATATTTTGTAGTGTTTTTCCGTTATGTTTTTTTTTCGTTTTTAGAGATATTATAATTATTAGAAAGTATAAATATTGGATAAGTATCGTCTTCATAGAAATACATTTAACTGAATCAACTGATTTTAATGGTGAAAATATTTAATACAACTATAAAGTATTTAATGCAACTAATGAAGATCATAATGAATTATCGTTCTCATGATGGCTAGGCCTTTGTTATATTCCGTTTATTTTAATGATCCTTATCGAATAAAAATAAAGGACACCTATAAATATATACATTTTACCACCACAATTAGGTGAAGAAAATATAAACATTATCGAAAAAACAAAATACCCGACTGCGTGAGAAATTATAAACTTAAAATGTTCAAACTTAATGACAAAGAAGCTGAAAAATTAAATATTTTTATCTTGAATGATCACGGTTGACAGTGTGCACAAACGCAGTCGGAGACATCACTCACTTTTGCATTTATAATATGACAGGATATTGGAACTTTTGCAACTACGTATCTTCTTGCTTTGCCCATATCACCAACAAAATTGCTAATCATTCATGATATATAATTCGTTACGTATTGCTGAATATACAATATTCTGAATATTTGATGGCTCCGACTGTGTTTGTAAACACTGTCAACCATGATCATTCAGAATAATAAATAATACATATATACATACACTCGAGAAACATAACCCTCCTTCTGGTGCAGTCGGGTAAAAATTACTGATGCCGATTCCGAAACCATTTCGAGGGCCAACGTTTTTATACATTGTTATAGTAGCCCTTGTGATGATTGAAATGAAATCAATTGTTTTATGTTCTCTTATCAATATAAATAGTCCTTCATAGTTTTAAGTAATAAATAGCTACTTAGTAGAGTTATATAATTAAAGACGTATGATCGATTACAACCATTTATTCCCATCATTAAAATATGTTAAATGCAGATCACCGGCCTTGTTAGCCATTTTGTTTATCTGTTTATTAAAATGGATTGATATAGAATATAATTGCGAGCAAGAGTGAACGAGAACGAATTCATTATGCGAACAAGCTAAATCTACCGGAGCCATATTTGCGCAAATTCTCGCTGCTAACTTCACTCTAAACATTGAGTTTGGCGCGTATTGTAACAGTATGAAAGATTGTACGCATTCTACTACAAAATGAGCTATCCTATACCTGTATGGGATTGATTTGCCTGTGATATTATCCTGATTTTAATTTGCGTACTGTGAACTTGAAACGCTCTCTGGAATCAAATCTCCAGATTGTTCTTAAAAGAGTTTATAGTTGTCGGTAATCTAAATAATATTGTGTCATTAGATAGAAGAGTCATAAAAACTAATTTCTTAGGGTTAGGAAGTGTTGTGTTGGTTTGTTGTTATAATTATAGTATATATATATAAAAATGCACATAATAATTTAGCTTTGAGCTTGTGCAATATTATTCCAAATTATTTATAAATGAAAACTGTTATAATTATTTCTAAATTGTTATATATATATTTTTGTAATCATAAAAGACAAAGGCAACTTAAATTATATTTTTGTTGTGCATTTATTATCAAATTTTATCAATACTAACAATAAACCACAAACTCATTGTGGACTGTAATGTCTGCGTCTGTGAAAACTGTTAATTATTTAGGTCGTAATCGTGCTATTCAAACAGTTTGCCGCAAAAACTTTGGTTTCTCAGTAAGCTCCGAATGCTGTGAATAAAGGAGTTACAACCCGTACTGTATAGAGTTTGAGACGTTTCGCGCTCAGACTCTATACTGTACTTAAATAATACTTGTAAAATTAAAGAAACATCGATAAGCGGGAGATATACGCGCGTAGTTAGATCCAGTTGTCGGCTATCCAGTTAATTTGCCACAGCCGGCCGCTCACTCAATTCAGTTTGCAGCAAACTGTTGGTGTATCGCATCTGCGACGTTAGAAACTGTAGATGGTGTTTTTATTATATATTGCTAATTGTGAGTCAATTCTAGTAATGTTAAATGTTCCCTTTTATTTAGAATAATTTATGTTAGTAAACAAATTAATCTAAGATTGCTCAACAGAGATGTAACGCTAACTGCAATGTAGACATAAAATAATTTTATACTTTGTCCTTTTATATTTATCTGATATTTCAGTTTTATTAATTTGTGAGTTATGGCAGCGCATGTTAGTCTTATGTTTATTATTAAGAGAGGCCAAATGTTGACTTGCTTATGTGAGACTGTTTTGCCAAGAATCCGAAAGTATATTATTACCTACATTGTTTTAAAATAAATGCTTTTATATAAAAGTGGATTGTTATTTTGGAATTGATCGCCTGTGCAGACTAGATATGGACATCGACATTTCCCTGAATTATATGCTACTAACCCAGCAGTTGTAATCCAGGATGTAAGGGAACACGTACAACAGCTTAGTGTTTCAATAGTCAACCTCACCTGCTCGCGGTGCATTGTCAATTAACCAACGAGGCTCTGGCGACCGATCGATGGCGGTATAACCATCCAAATAAAGTCTGTTTAAATACCTTCTGGCTGGAGATGGGCAGCAGCGTCACCGGCGCCATATGACCGGCTCTGCAATCTCCAATCCGCTCGCCAAGCGTGGAGGTTATGGCAATACCCCCTTTAATGCTAGACACACAAAAACCACGGCCCCCAGTCCCTGGTAGCCTCGCTATCCTAGACTATGGTAGCGGTCATGGTAACGGCGGGGCAGGGGGTGCTAAGAATCCCCGGGTGGGATCGTGCTGCCAAAACCGAAGACGCTTGGCCCTGGCAACATACAATGTGCGTACAGACTATGCGGATAGACGGGAAGTTGTTTGAGCTGGAAGAAGGTTTGAGAAAGTTGAACTGGGACATTTTAGGATTATCGGAAGTCCGAAGAAAGGGGGAGGAAACGATAATCCTAAAGTCCGGCAATTTGATCTACTTTTGGGAGGACGATCAACAGTCCCAAGGTGGTGTCCGGTTCATCGTCCATAAAACTCTCGTCAACAACATAGTAAAGGTCGAGAGTGTGTCGACTCACTCGGGTAGCGTACCTGATACTCAGAGTCACTAAACGGTACTCGCTGAAGGTCATCCAGGTTTACGCACCAACCAAGATACACTCAGATGATGATGTTGAGGTTATGTACGAGGATATATCTAAAGCCATATATGCCTCCAAAACCCATTATGTTGTTGTTATGGGAGATTTTAATGCAAAGTTAGAAAAACGACGTGGTGATGAGCTGAGAGTGGGGAATTTTTGAGTCGGACAAGGAAACCATAGGGGACAGCAACTGGCAGATTTTATGGAGAGGGAATACCTCTATGTGATGAATTCCTTCTTCCAAAAACCATCCCACAGGAAGTGGACCTGGATGAGCCCCAATGATTTCATTAAAAATGAGATAGACTTCATCATGTCTACCAGGCGGCAAATATTTAATGATGTCTCTGTGATTAACGCAGTTAAAATTGGAAGCGATCACCGAATGGAAAGAGGCACATTGAATATCAACGTGAGGCTGGAGAGGTCTAGACTGTTGAGGTCTATGCTCCGCCCTTCTCCTGCTCAGATCCAAAACCCCGATAGATTTCAGCTTGAGCTCCAGAACCGCTTCGATTGCTTAAGTGACTGCGTTTCTGTGGACGATTTAAGTAACGGGCTAGTAGATACGGTACGTACGGTGCAGTGGGGTCAAACTTCTTTAAGACCCGCCGTACTGACGGAACTAAGAGGCTCTCACACCAAACTTTGAGTCTCATGGAGTTAGTCCTTTAGGAACGAGATGAGACTCCAGTCTTCAGTCGATGCATTGCAATATTGACAGCTTAATAGATCTCAAAATTGATCCAACGCGATATTAGTATTTGGGAATTAATATCAAGACTCACAATATCAGAATGCTTTAAGGATAGCTTGCAAACAACATAAAAAGAAAATCAACGTAGAAGACAAAGAGTAAAGTAATATATCTATACTGAAAGTAGAAGATGAAATTGTGTCTTTTCATCGCATTTTACGATAACCACTCGGAGCTATGGTTACCGCCATAACTTTCAAGACAAGCCTGCGGGATCTGCATAGTCAATGTGGTAATCGTCGGATTGATGTGAAGTAATGATGAAAATTCCTAAGAATAAATAAAGAGTGACACCAGCATTTTATTAACTTATTGAAAATTATATAACTACGTCAGACAAGGTTGTATGAGCTCGAATCCCTTTGTCGTCCTTTAAAAGTAGGTTCATGTTATCTTTTTTAATGCCAAGCATCAAAACGAAATAGCAAACATTTTTAGCAAGTACCAATCTATATTTCTGTCAAAAGGTACTAAAGGTGTTATGCGTATCTTTAATCAGCATGTTCCGAGATCACGTCTAAAATTGTATTTAGAACTTAATCATGACGTGTCTAAACAAGATGACAGCGCCAAAATTATTGCTATCTCGTTTTGGCATTAGAAAAGGACAGGGAGAGCCTAAATTTACTTAAATTTTGTTACAGCAGAATTATATATAATAATTGGTCCGAGATTAGTAATGTGACCAAATGTCAAACTAAAACCAAACTGAAGTCTCCCGCTCGATATTATGTTATGCCGTATTTTATTTTCTATGCTACTGTTTTTGTCATTCTCTTTGTAAAATAAACTTCCTTAGCTAAGAAAACAAGATTTTGAAGTCTTATGATTTCCACTACAAAATATTAACTGACTGATATTAGATGGCGTTTCCTCAGCCCAACGCACAAAGAGGTTAGTTTATATTTTTTTTCATGATATGACCCGATGACTCTTGGTACTTACAATATTCCTTCTTGGAACGGACTAGTTATCATGATACAATGATATGGAGGAAGTTTATTATAAACAATATAATAATAATATTAAAATTTAACTCCATATGTATGAATAAATGGATATGCATATGTATGTATTCACATATGTGATTCACATGTGTTTACATAATCTTCTTTCTTACACCTTTCCCCTCCTTCTTTATCCCTATTTTATGTAAATTTGTAAATACGAACAACATCAAACTAAATAATTTTCTTCTTAACACACTAACCTGTTAATTTCTGTCTTTCCTATTGTTTGTCTAACTAACCCTACTAACAACGGGTCTATGTATTGTTGTGTCCCTTATTTGTTTTCAAATTTATTACCCTGGTCGAAGGACTTTCCGTCGAAGGACCTTTTGTCTTTCCAAAACCAAAATTCTCTATCTTCACCGATCACCACCCCCTAAGTTTATGACACTTTCATAACTAGATACTAGCAGAATTGTACCAAATTGGTCAAACGCCATAAACCAAGAAATGAAGTATGTATAGGTTTATAAGATGCTCTCCTATTATATGTAATTTATTTGGCTTCTGGCTACTAAATAATATTTTGAGGTGTTACCATCTGTTTTCAGAAAAATTTAATACATTTTACCAATAATTAATAATAATTATTCCATCTTCTAATCTTCACTCTCCAAAACAATGGGAAGCTGGCAGTTTTTATTAAGAGTTGCCAAATTACTCAAATTATAATTTTGTTTCACATATATCATTAATGTATTTTGTTTTTAGAACTAACAAATAGGAAGATATTAGAGGAACTTCAACTAAAGAAACAGATGCTTTTAAAGCAGGGAGCCGTCACACCCCTGACTACCACCTCAATATCCCTGACGCAGCCGAATCCCGTCAGCCAGCTACCTATGTGCTCTATTCCTCCAGTCTCTGCTACTGCTGTAAGTATCTTTTTATTTTTCACCTATTCCATGCATTGCTTACATAAATATTTATATATTAAAAAAAATGTGATAGTCAACAGATAATAAAATAAAATGAAAAGTATGTAGTTAAAAAAAATAAAATTAAAAATGGTGTTGCTGCCTCTATTCACTTTTCATACCCACAGTATAGCTGCCGAAGTATATTGCATTTACAAGTTACAAGATGTCATTAATGTATTGTCTTCATTTCAATTGTTTCAGACTGCATATTTAGTCCCTTTTTTATTGCGTTGGTAGTATATAATAATGAATTGATAGTGTCTTATATGGTAATTCTTCAACCAATTATAGGCATTAGACACAATATGAATTTATTTCATATTGTGTTTACTGTAACTTTAAAAAACTACACAAAATAAATACTAAACATTTTCTTATTCTAATTTTTTCTTCTTATACAAGGGCAAGTTCAGAAGTAGAGAGTGGGGGAATCCAAATTACAAAGCATAGGAATTGCAAAAAATTGTAAACCATAATAAATTATAAAAATTGTAAATTGTAGACCATAGGGTTGTTCTATAATTTCCAGTCGCGAAAATTTCTCTTATCTTTGATTTACAAGAAATTATAAATTATTGAGACATCGCTTATCCAATAGAATAGAATAATGACGTAATTGCAAAAAAGTTAAAATTTTATATTTGATTTTAATATGGTTTTTTTCGAGAACCCTCAAATTATTAATAATAATCTATAAACAAATTATGAAAAATCGTGATAATTGATATGATTTACAAAATCGGTATAATGCAATTTTAAACTATAACGCTTCTTCTGATAAATTGCAAAAATGTAATTACGTCATTGTTCTATTGGATGAGCGATATGTGCTTGGTTTTTATTTCTGAATTAGGTGAGTAATTCATGTTACTCCTAACTCCCTTTGGAAACATGATGTATGAAGTATTTGAGTTATATATGAGTTAAAATCGCGAAAGTTTAAAAAACCTCACTGTGATTTGTTCCGAGTGTTAAGTATAACGCTGTAGAGATAGCTCAATGAAATTTATAGGGTTGTTTATCTTGTAAATTGATATGTTTTTAGAATGATTATAAATTAGTAAGTTATTAGAAATGATGTGACCGATTTTTTTTTTAAATTACCCTCAAAGTATTTTTAAACATTTAAAATTTAAACCAACTTTATGTCCCAACACTTTTTTATGACATGATATCAGATCTGTACATAATTGTTTTTACGTCTTCAAAACTTACTAATCACCTAATTTATAACATTTATGTATTTGTTTGTTCATTTATTTTATTTATTCATAACTCTATGGATATGAAAAATGTTATGCAAATCAGAGTGCTAAAAAATCTTAACTGGTAAAAGACAAAAATCGCAGTATATACATGGAGGTGATTCGGGTACCCCCAAAAGTGTCCACATCACACTACCTTCTTGAACATGCTGTATAATAGCTGGGTGCCTAATGGTATACTAACAGTAGCATATCAGAATCATCTAACTTTCAATCCCATTGGTGATGAATTTTCAATAATCCTTAATACTCATCAACATTATATAAGAGACTCATATGCAAAATTTTATGCTTCTATGCTCACTAGTTTAGGCTGTGCATTGTCTGTCATGTGTTTTAATAATTAAATGTATGTCTACCTTTTTACAGGGTTTTCCTCAGTTACCTGAAGCTAACATTGTGAACACAAGCCATCGAGTGGCACTCCAACACGCAAACGCCACCTCCTGTGGGTATTTTGTCTCGCAGGATTCATCATTCGGAAATCAGATACTTCCAGTGCTGCCCAGATTTGATAACAAGTGAATATAATAATGTCTGCACGAATGAAGCTCAAGTCCCTACAGGGTTATTTGGAGAGTTTAAATGGATTTACAAAACCTAAAATACGATTTGAACAGTATGAGACACCAGCACATCTTGCAGCTTTTGCTTTGTATGCAATACAGGTATGACTATATATACAAGATTTATTATTCCAATATACATTCTTCAACACCTTTGTAGAATGGAATTAATTTTTTTTATATATAAATATTTACATTGTCATCAATGATGAAGTTAAAATTACAAAAACAACTATTAATTAGAAGGATGCTCGTAATGTATATGCCTATATGTTGAATGAAATAGAAACTAGCCAAATACAAAAGTTCATTGGAGATTGGACTATCTAGTTCTTCAACCATATATATTGCTGTAGAGACCCATCATTATGAAATAGCAGGTGTAAATTGTAGTTACTAGGTATTGAAACAATTGTTTTCCAATGTTTTTTTTTATCTAATTTCGTGTTACCTAAATTCAAGCATTGCTTTATTTATCTTTATACATAAATTTGAAGTCTTGTCTGGTAACACATTATTGCTCTGGTATTGAGTATCCATGAGCAGCGAAGATCGCTTACCATAAAAATATCGTTTTTATAAAAAAAATCTCTATTTTATTAGTTGACTATTATAATGAAATATTTATTACAGTTTTGTGACAGATACACTTTATAGTTTGCTTGTGTACGCCCAATACAATTAAACATAGAGTAAACACAGATTGTTTCCTAATTAAAATAAATTACTGTGAACTTTTTTTGTAATGTGCCTACAATTTCAAACTTTTATTCTTATTACCAAACATTAAGTAATAGGTTTTAAACATTTTCTATGTATAAGTAAGTGGTGGTCTAGGGATGAGAACACCCGACTCGCAATCAAGAGGTCGTGGGTTCAAACCCCGTACGACTGAGTTTTTCAGACTTATGTGTGGTCTACCTACATTATAGACACTATGTACTAAATACAGAAGAAAAACTTTGTGAAAAACCTGCATGCCCGCGTGGGTGTGTGAAGTCTACAAACCTGCACTAAGCCAGTATGGTAGACTATGGCTTATTCTCCCTCCTGATTAGGAGAGGTCCGTGCCCCTGTAAGGACGAATATAGACTGAAGATGATAGTGTTTAATTTTACTATATTCATTATTATCTGTCCTATGACTTTCTATTATTGAGTTTTTTTTGTGGCAGACACAATATGAATCCATAGAGAATCGTATGGTGCTAGATGCAGGCTGCGGCCCCGGAATATGGAGCGTTGGCGCCACACTGTTGGGTGCCGGCGTGGTCACAGCTGCCGACATTGATTTTGACGCGTTACAAGTATTGAAGGAAAACGTTGATGAAATGGATCTGACCAATATTGACGCTGTGCAGTGTGACTTCTTAGAACTGAAAATGTGCAAGTATGTTTTAATATTTTTAATTTTTTTTCTGTCTGCAGGATCCAATTATTAGCAATTCTATTAATTATACAGTATGCCTGTGTTACCTGTGGCTCTGCCTG
This sequence comes from Thaumetopoea pityocampa, assembly GCA_017165845.1. Taxonomy (NCBI): domain Eukaryota; kingdom Metazoa; phylum Arthropoda; class Insecta; order Lepidoptera; family Notodontidae; genus Thaumetopoea; species Thaumetopoea pityocampa. The sequence goes on along the minus strand of WUAW01038620.1, from coordinate 24,044 downwards.
CATGGACTAATTATTTATGGTATTTCACATGCATAATATATTATACCATAGTAGAAAAAACCTATGCATTCTCCAACACTTAACTATATGGAAGCATGTCAATCCGTTGGTCCATTGATGCCTGAAAAAAAGAACAAATAAACAATGTCGTATTTATATAAGATATTCATATTTATATGTCTATAATCTATACATTCTTGTGGTTATGTAATTTTTCATAAATATAATCAGCAAATTGGTTAATGGAGTGTTTTTTTCTTTTTTTTACAAATTATATGCTATTACTTAACTACAATCCCACCTGATGGTAAGTGGCGATTTAACCCGGGGTGATAAAAAGTACTAGCTTAATAAAAACCTATTTACTAGTAGTGAGTGTTAAAATAATTGAGTTATATGTAATTTCAGAATTGAACTGTTTTAAATAACTAATTGTTACCTGCATCTCCATTCACATGGTTTAAATATTTGACGGTAATTAATTAAAATTTTGTAATGGTAATTTTGCTCCTAATTTCTAGTTTCTCAATTTTTATTCAGGAACCTTAAAAGTTTCCGGGATAAATTGTAGCCTTTAATAAAAGTTTTACCAAAGATTTCTTGTCGAAATTGGTTCAGGAAAAAATTTAAAATCCCTGTTTGGGTCTTTGTTATGTGCAAATAGCCGTATAAGCTTAAGAAAAAAGGATTTATTTCGAAATGACAGATAGACACTTAAATATTATTTAGTTGTAATAAATGATGAATATAGTTTCATGAAAAGGCTGTCATGTTATATATTCTATAGATATGCATATTGTATAGTTAAAAGGTCAAAGTTCCGCTGTTATGTCATGAGAGATGGCTGTAGAATGGGATCTGATGACTAACTACTACTGTAGTCGTAGGACTTTCCATCGAAGGACTTTCTGCCCTTCCACTGGCATTTTTTTTATTTCTAACTACACCTTAGGTTATGATACTTCCGTAACAATTATTGGCTGAATTTTACTAAATGGGTCAAATGCCTTAAATTAAGAAGAAGAAGACCAACTACTGCTGATGTCATCACCGCAGTCCTCACAGTCATTATTCATTCTAACACCAACCGAAATCCACAATTTTACATGTCCTCCAATATTAAAAGATGTCTCAATTAACTTTTTTTTATATTTCAGATGGGAAAATTTTTTTGATACAGTCCTCATGAATCCTCCGTTTGGTACAAAGAATAATGCTGGTATTGATATGAAGTTCCTTCAAATGGCCACATACTTAAGCTGTGACAGTGTCTATTCATTACACAAATCCTCAACAAGGTACAAATTTAAATACCTACTTGTATACACATTTCAGTGCCGCCCATTAGTACCGGCAATGCTTTGAATTAGCGTTGCCTTTATAGATAAATCTCTAGCACCTTTGTGTCGGTTGATCGTGTTATCTTATTCCGATTCCTCATGTGAAGAGTTTTATTAAAGAACTTTTGGTTCTTTGAGAGTTGACACTTACAAGTCTCTGAGCTAACCACTTGGACAGTTTCTACTAACCCATTATTTAGTCCAATTCAGTATTTGACTAGGCACTGTGCTATTATGGATTTGGAGTTGAAAACTTTCGGTGTTATAGTGGGCCGGGTTTAATGTCTGGACGGAGCGTAGACTTCACCAGACGCGACCTCTCAAGGTTCGCGCTGATGTGTGCCCCAAATAATCCGGTAATCACTGCCTATTTTTTACTGTGCTGATTTATGTGAAATTATTAAATATTTGCATATTGGTTGTCATGGTGAAGTCGATCTCATTTTGCGTGGACCTATCAGGGCTTAACTTACATTCACTTCCTAGCTGGTCGGTTCTCATAATGTTCAGCATAAAACATTCAGCAATTTATCAACTGGTTAGTTGCCGCTCCGGTTTCGATGCCTAATTCCATACGGCCCCACTTTCATAATCGCTGCTCCTTGTGCTCACTAGGAAGTTCCCTATAAACTTTTACGAATTTCTGAGTTATGTATGTATCTCTGATTTTCTCATGCATGGCCTTCATTTCATCATCTGGGTGTGTCACGGTCGATGCCTATACCGGTATGACTCAGCGATTACGGGTTGGAGACCATTGTAAGTCTTGGTTTTGCTTGCAAGACTGACAAAGATAGATACGATACCGAGAATGGAGAAAATCTATGAATCAGTCTCATCACTGTTATAGAACTAGCTAAGCCGCAGGTTAGCTAGTTCTATAAACACTGAACAATTGGTCACTTGATAAAAAGAGAACCTAGTTCGATAACTAGTGATTAGGTCTCGCAAGGCTTGCGAGACCCTTGCAGTAAGTGTAACACTGGGTATGCAAGAACAATACCAATACTACCTGATTTACGATGCAAGACCCAGGCTAGGTGAATTTCATCTCGGTCTTACATAGGCAAAACTACTAAAACCTGATTTACTGACGCAAGACCAAGACGGTGAGTCTCGCGTCAGTCTCGCATAGGCAATACTATGTTGTACTGCCCCTGTCTTCAGATTTCATCAGACATCCACAATTTCCTAGCGCAACATATACAATTCGTCCTCCAACTCACAATGTTATCGCCCGTTCAGAGTACGAGTTCGTTGCAGTTTGTTCTAGACCCTTCACTGGACCCTCTGGATGTTCTGGACGCCCGTCCACCGGAACCAGCTAAAGTTTGGAAGTGGTCTATGAGAAAAAAAAGTCTGGTAACCTCTGGCCTAAACTCTCCCGAAAATCCTTAGCACTCCTTTCAGTCGATAATCGTTAGAGTACACACAATGGATTGCTGTTGCCCAAACACCAGTTATTTATTGATATAGCTTTTTACGACACTTAAGTAATAATTAGTTACGAATTTACTCTGCCGGTCACCTCACGTCTAGGTCATATTAGAAATGAAGACAAACTAAACTTGTTTGATATTGGAATTTGGCGATGAGAGATTATTATTTAGCTTAATTTTCTTTTTTGTATTTTGTTAAATAGCATGGACTACATATCGTCGGCGTAGGTGGAGAACTAAATTACGACCAATTGGTTAAATGGCAATTATTTAGTTCTCTACTTACGCCGACGATATACAGTCGGACTGCCAATCGTCCCACTGAAATGCGTTCCCTGATAATTATTTAGTTTCTACTTCGGCAGTAGGTGTCATTACAAATAGAAATCGCTACTTTTTATGGAACAAAATAAACATCGTTATCAAAGTATCAATATGGATGTTGTTAAATTACACATGTAAAACTAAATAATTTTAAATTACCATTAATTAATTAATTAATGTTTATGGTCCGTGCCCCTACAGTGGGACTATATGGACCGGAGATGATTAATTAATTCAGCGCTATCTAGTTTTCCAAAGTTACGATTTCTAGTATGAGATTAGCAGTTATTTGTACATAAGTTAATGCTTTTATAAATCCCAAAAAATTTGAACATAAACCGTTTATTTACAGGTCACATATAGAAAAAAAGATAAAAGATTGGGGAATGAAAGGCAGTGTCATTGCTGAAATGAAATATGACCTGCCAGCTACATACAGGTTCCATAAACAACAGTCCATGGACATTGCAGTGGATTTATGGAGATTGAATCATCCATAGATGTAACACAAATTTTTGACATTGTTATTTTATAAACTATATCAATAATGTTTTTAATTCTTTGTTTAGTATATTTTTGTTTAAAGACGGCAATAAAATACTTTTTAATTACAATGCATGTAGGGGAGACCGGGGCAGAACGGGAGACTTAAGAAAAAAATCATATACAAAAATTAAACTGTTTATAAAAAAATAATTAACTTAAAAAGCAACATTTGTTATTAAACTTTATGTAATCAACTTGATTTATCGGATAAATTGTTTAATTATTTCGTAATTAGGAACTACAATGAGTAACCGGAAATTCCCATTTTGCCCCGTGACCGGGGCATAATGGGAAAAGTTACGGGGCAAAACGAGTACATATTTTATTCCATAGACTTTATATATTGAGATAATTCCTTCTCCTGTTCTTTGCTTAAAACTATCTTGTAGTGTCCCAAACATTTTCCGGAATCAATATCTGTCTTCATTCAGTCTGTGTCTTCATTCATATTATAATTTTCTTCATTCATATTATAAATTCCGCGCGTTCTTGATACGACGTTCTAAAGTTGATTTAGGGACATTATAAGTGCTTGAGGCTCTGAAAAATCCAATTTTCTCAAAAATAACCGCCTTGACTGCTCTTCTCATATCCTCTTCCCATTTCAAACGACCTTTTTTTCATAATTGCGGACCATCTTGACTGAAAAAAAATGCCATATCCCGCTATGTCCCCGATTGTTTTGCCCCAACTTACATACTTTCAAATAAAATTAGTCATTTCTAATCTAAAATATAGAAAGCGGTACACAGTACCCGATATTAAAATTCAATGTTACAGGTATGGTTTTACGTTAAAAATAGTGGTAAAACTTGCTTATTCACCTCATAGCACTTCGTTATTTATCACAAAACTTCGTAACACAATAAATATAGTTTATATTTCGCAAAGTAGCAAAACACGCAGCGCAATTTTGTCGCCGGCTGACTGACGTGAGTCGACTGAAGTTCGTTCGAATGGTGCGGTTGCTGGCACTGTTGCGTGCAAGAGTCACGCACACTAACGCATTTCCCGTCCTGCCCCGAACCTCGTTTTGCCCCGGTCTATTCTACATGTAAATTGTATTACAACTATAAGTTTTTCTAATTTTCAACGCTAAACTATATGTAGTTTATTGTGTTTCTCTGTATGTATTAATTAGTACGTAATAACCGATTTGTTTTTTCATCTCATATTTTATTTTCGTCCATGAATGCACCTCCTTTTCCTCTTTATCTCTGCTCTATCCTAAGGTTGACTGGTAGTAAATGCTTAAGGCGTTAAGTCCGCCTTTATATATTTCATATATGAACTGTAAATAAATAAAACTGTATATAAATTTAATATAAGCTACTATCTACTATGAATAGTTAATAAAGAAAATCGTTATAATATTACTTGACTGGTGATTAATTAAAATTTAATATTTATATATTATGTTTGTTTTAACATTCATTCTTAAACATTATGGCTTTTCTACGATTATTATTTTTATAACTATCTAACTATTTTAAAGATTATTAAGATACCAGATTAAGATAAATCATCAGCCCGTGGAAGGCCACTGCTGGATATGTGCCTCCGTAGTCCTTCAACTGGGGCGGCCATGTTGTGCATATTGGCGAATATCGGTGCCTTGATGTCACGTGACTATATACCATCCTTGTTCATTTCCCTATACTTTGTGCAAGTAAGAGCAGGAAAGATACAGTTACACGGCTAAATAAAACATCGCATTACGTCGCGGTCCTAGAGCGCGGTCAACAGATGAGGGATTAAAAAAAGAAATTTGCTGTAATCCCCACGCTTTATACAAGATCGCAGTAGATTTTGGTTGAATAACAGGATATCATTGCTGCAATAATCTTTACCTAAGAATCAGCGAAGGGATGAACCCTTAGCTGATTCTCACAGCAGCCACGGGAAAAAATTCGAGTGCATCCGTAATGGGACTGGCTGATTAAAACTCGTGAGGTTATGAACTACACCCGTCACTAAGGTTAGTTCGTCGTCAACGCGACTGCATTGTCTGCCACGACAATTTTTTAAATTTTTGAGTCTACCCGCATTAGGGCAATGTGATTGTAACCTAACCCCCTCTTAATCTGAGAAGAGACACGTTCTCAATGTGACAGTAGATGAGTTCATAGTGATTTGATTCTACGACTGGACAAAGGTCTTCCACACCTTTCTGTATCGGGCTAATTCTAGCCACCCGGGCTGACAGGTTAATTGCCGTTTCACCATTTTTTTTTGGTATCTGCTTCGGCAAAACCAGCCATCTGCAGATCCCCATTGAGTGACGGCACTTATGAGTAATTATAAGCATTTTTAGCTGTTGAAGTTTATTCTGAAAAGTCTCACTATTAATATTTTCTTTGTAAAGTTTGTGAATTAGGGATAACGATTATTTAATTACCAGCCTTAAGCAGTCTACTACTGCTGATTTAAAAACCGGCTCAGCTTTGAGACATTGAAGAAAAAAAGTGTTAGCGTAGCATATAAATTAATACAACTTCATTTACCCAAATCGGCAATGACATTATAAATAATTTTAATGAGATTAAAAGTGATAGACAGACTATGCGTTAATTTAGTGGAATGTGCCAATATTTATGTGAAATAGTATTGAATACCGTTGTTACTGTTACACGTTTGTTCTGTATTCTTGCTAATAAATGTTTCTTATTCTTTAATTTGCCATTCTTAATGTAGTATTTGAAGACCACATGGGAAGAATGATCGATTACATTTGTGTCGACTATGGAATTTTTATGCCAAACGATTAATTTATCTGTGTCTTTTTCATACCACAAAGACGAAAGCTGTAAAACTTCAGTGCCTTAAGCAATTTTGCTGTGCAGATGCACAAATTATAGTAATGTATCATTTAAATAAATCATTCGATAAAGTGCCAAATAAATTTGTGGTTATATTTTCCATTTTTTTTCTTTTATATATTTTTATTTCTATTATTATCAAATAGAAATGACTGATCATTCCAAACTACTTAGTAGACTTGATCAGAGTTTAGACTTTAAATTGCAATTATATAGATAGAATAATTGCAGAGTGAGTGTGGTCACTCACTCTGCAGTTATTATTTTTCCTGTGTGGTCTTTATTTATAATACACTTTGTGTCGTCACGTTCAGTTGTCCCCGAACTTAATATTCTGCGCCAGTTTGATGGTGCCGGAGTAGTTGATGGTGACGGTGGAGCGCCTCATGTAGTTCTTCCACGAGTCGGAGCCGCACTCGCGACCGCCGCCCGTCGCCTTCTCCCCGCCGAACGCGCCCCCCACCTCCGCGCCGTTTGTAGGAATGTTCACGTTCACGATGCCGCAGTCTGATCCGTGTGGGCCGATCCACTGTCCAAATACATACATTATTAACATTGTAATGTACTTTCAGTTGTAAGTATATCCTGCTACCTTACGCTTGTATGGGGTATGCGGGGACCACAGCTCGCCACACGCTTCATGTTTTCACGTGTTTCATCAGTTAAAAGCGCTACATACTTATTGTGCTAGTGTCATTCTGTTTGTCATACTGTTTCAATTATGAAACAGGTGGATCATTTTTGATTTTAAATATTTCTGTACAAAATACACCTACATACATATATAATATATTAAAGCTCACCGGAAGGGGGGGGGGGGGTGGTAGTCCGTGCCCACCTCAGGACGTTGAGTAACGATTCGAAATATTTTAAGTTCATCTCAGGGGCCAGAACCCCTGGAAAATAGCCCTATATACGCCAACGAGTGTGCTGTTTGTAACTTTTTAATGATGATGATGATAAATGTAATCATTTTGAAGAACGTCTCTAGTCACACCTTTTATGATGCGGTTGTGATATATTATTAAAAACTATATTCATTTATCTAATAGAATAAAATTGATGAAAATTATGACATACCTTGAAAATATCTCCCAAATTCTCTGTAAAAAGACTGGAGGACAGGCCTTGCTCGACTTCATTGTTATACTTGATACCAGTTTCCAAGTCCGGAATCTGGATACAGTATACGATGGGAGCGAAACATTCGGTTTTCACCAGCGGAGAGTCGTGAGGCAGTCCCGTGACAATCGTCGGTTCCACGAAGTAGCCTTCACGTGCCATCACCTGCACAGTGTCGCAAAATATTTGCTGGTGATAGTGTCCCCGTTAGATGGTGTCGATACGTCCACGCCATTGAAGGCATATTATGTATGTATTTTACAAGACAGTAAATAAATCTATACACTTGTATAGGTACTTACCTAGGCCGTGGCCTAATAGATAATAATTTTATAATTTTCTAAATTATTTTTTTTTTTTAATAATTTTCTTTATCAAAAGACGTGTTTTTTGTGTATTCCTCCAAGAAATAATTTATGGTAGCGTGGAGATTAGTGCATTCTTCTTAAAAAGATGGGATTTGTCGTAACAACCACGCTCGGTAGGTGTCTTGGCGATCGCAGATTTTGGTTGGATAACAGGATAATGGCGCTGCCCGTCGTCCTGGTACTCATTTAGCTGGTTCTCACAATACCCTCGGGAAGCGATGCGGTGACGTTATCATTACGCCACACAGCATGAAAAAGAGTACTTATTTTCGAGTAAAGCCTATATGTTTTATCCAAATTATCGTTCCTATTTAAATTAAATGGAAATTAAAATCGTATAAAATATTACCTTTCCACCAAATTCAATCTTTCCTCCTTGTTTTACTGCCTCGGCGACGGTCTTCTTATATGCTTCGACGGCCGCGGACGTGTGGAGCGGGCCTACCAACGTCTCGGGTAACAGAGGGTCGCCAATCTTGCTCACCACACCCGCGAAGGATTTCTTCAGGCGTGACACCACCTCGTTGTACACCTGCGTATTATCATTTTGTCATAAGAAAATTAATACAAGAAAACATAAGCATTCTAGTAATATATTTAAATATAATGATCGAATCGATTAATTTTTTTTTCGTTTAACGCTCATTACTAATTCTCTTTACAAAATCTTATCGACTATATTTTATGTACACTGAAAATTATTCACCGTGTACTATTTTGTTGCACGAGTACAAAAATTGTTTTTTCGCCGAATATTAACGTTTTTGCGTAGACTAGAGGGGTCCGTATTTTATTGCTCATAATGTTTTAAACAACCTACTTTCATTTGTACACTATACATAAATGTATTATCACTATGTAAATTGAGCGGACGATATTAGAAGACAGTAGGTCATTTGAAGTAGTGAAGGTGCGGATACAGTTGTATTACGTATATAGTTGTATGCGGTATTACGCATACAGTTGTTTATAGTTAGCGGCCAATGTTATTTTGAATATACTTCAGTAGCTGCACAACGTAATTTGACCGTGAAACGCCTGCTGACTGTGAAATGAATGAGCTATTGATTGAAAGCAATCAATTGAATCGGATGAAAGCAGCTGATTTCCTCGAGCAACTTGATCCAATCGGTTCAATTGCTACAGTTGACTGCTCACACAACTGTTTAGGTTGTATTTGATATAATATGTATAAATTACGGATGTATTAAAGTGTGTACGTTTTTGTGAATGAGTAGTCTCCTGGTGGTGGTGCACCGCTGGCCAGCGGTCCCCGCGCACGCGAACACGGCTGCGTTCAGCAACAAGTCCAGATTTGCGTCCGAGTTCACGATGATCGCATTATTTCCCCCGAGCTCCAGTAGGTGGCGTCCGAAACGCTTTTGAACTTCTACGCCAACCTATAACAAACGATTACTCCAAAAGTCGTTAAGATGAATGTTATACACAGAACAATATGTTATATAACCACTGCTTGCCGAAAAAGGCGTTACACTTCAACCGTTGTTCAGATATACAGAATAGGCTTTTCCAGTAGTTATCTCCTAAGCTCGGTCAGCTCAATAACCCTTTATACCACATTTCGGCTGCGCAATTTAAAAACCTAGTAAGTGCTGATTGTGAGTTTATAGGAGAGTTCAAAAATCGTTTTTGTATTGCATTAATTTCTGTCTGGTACGTCTGTAAAAATATATTTTGGTTTCTATTCGTCATAGAGAAGTCAATGTATTCAGTAGAGCTTTACTAGTTTAATCCAAAAATACAATAAGATCATTTTTGAGAAAAATGTCACTATTGTGTTTTAAAATTTCGTAGCCGATTTCCATAAGGGTGGTCAGCCTTACTGACCATTTTGTATGTGAGAGCAATGCGCGGAATTAAGTGAATGCTACCTGTTGCCCAACAGCAGTGCTTCCAGTGAAGGACACTAGTTTCATCCTCTCATCCTTGACGAGCTGTTGTCCAATGTCCCTGCCGCCGACGCACAGCGAGGCTACGGCGCCTGGGATGTTGTTCTTCTGCAATACGCTTTCCACGATCTTGGTGACAGCCACGCCGACCAGAGGTGTGGTGTCTGATGGCTTCCAGACGCTTACGTCACCGCACACCTATACGTAAAAATTATGAGCAACTGTTGTAGATTGAATCCAAGATTAGCCCACAATAAATATATAACGTTGATAATGTCAAAATATATATGCCCTTATCCTTATTTAGGTTGAAATGTAGGTATATTCATGTTAAATTTAAAGCAATTTTTCCAGTAGTTGAGCAACTAAGAAATACCAAACATTTATTTAGTATATTAGGGGCCAGAAATTTATTTATTAAAATTGACTAAATGCATGAAATTATAGAATTTATTATTATTATTAATTTATTATTATTAATTAATTTATTATTAACTATGGGCTTTGAGGAAGGTCAAACTCGCTCAACGTGCTATGGAGAGAACTATGCTTGGTGTTTCCTTGCGTGATCGAATCAGAAATGAAGAGATCCGTAGACGAACAAGAGTAACTGACATAGCGTAGCGTATCAGTAGGCTGAAGTGGCAATGGGCAGGGTACATAGCACGAACAACCGATGGCCGTTGGGGCCA
>WUAW01038619.1:56256-73414 GCA_017165845.1 Thaumetopoea pityocampa | reverse complement strand
TATATATATATATATATGCTTATCTCTATCAGTAATTACTTTCTAAAAATGATTCAACGATTATTTCATTATTGTTATTTACTTATCCTTAGCTTAAAAACATTGCTTGCTTGTTAAACGAAAATATGTGTAACAAGCAAGTAGACACCATTTTCAAATCATCTCTAGGAACACTATTTAGATGGAAAAATTTAGTAACCATTCTGAGGATATCACATATGTAAATAGAATATTCTATTTAAACATTTTATTTTAAATGATTAAGAATTATCGACGTACTACAACTATTTACCCACAATCTGAAACAAACACATCATCACAATCATGCACATACGTACACACGTACGCCCACGGCTTTGAGTTTCTTTACTGTTTACTACCTATATTCTAAATTTACTGTGCCTTTATGATGTTTGTTGTACCGGTAACACTGACCAGAAATCAATCAATATAAACATTTTTTTTTTCAAATAACATTTATTCATAGCCAGAGATATAACGTCGGACTACTGTATAAATTTTGATGAAATATTTTGTCAATTTGATAATAGAAACGCGTGTATCTCATTTTGAATTAAATCAGATAAAAATGAGGACAATTAGGCGGAAGTTTACGCAAACCTATTTTTTATTTATGTTTGAACAAGTATTATGTACTCACGGTCTTTGACTGCCGTAGGTACATTTTCTAGTCTGTGCTCTTTGACATTGAATACATTAACCATCATTATTACATTACACACTCTTTTATTTGCTCAGTGCTGCACACTAATTACATACGTAGTATCTCTATGTAGTCTGTGCGCTAACCACTAAAACTTCATGTGACGTGTCACATGAGTTATTAGCAAAAAGTAAAGTAATATAAGTAAATAAACCATGTGACATGAGTAATAACTTGTTACTATCAGTAGGTAATAATCATCACAATCCATTTAATTGTAACTATTCCTATCATCATGAAATCTAAAAAAAATTAGTGTCCCAATCTAAGGTACCCTCAAGTATGGGGAAGCCAAGTAAACTGGCAGCATTATTAATAAATGACCATTATCATCCACAGATATCCGCAGAAAATTCGAGACACCTACTTTCGTTGATATATCCCGATCTTAATTATGACTATCATGTGATGTATCAAGGACAGACTTTAGAGGCTCCATATTATCAGTTTAGCAGGTTAGGAGTGCACGTGACACTTGGTACTGGGCGCGGCCTGTGACATGCTGCGATGGTTCGACATAAGTGAGACTCTACTGTGATCTCAACGGCCTGGCCTCATATAGCTACCCAAAGTGTATCGGTCCACCAGTACCACGTTTGTGGCATTAGCCGCTATTCACCGCCAAAGCTTAAGGTGATTCGTGCGGGTGAAATGAGTGAAATGCACCAGTATGCCTCCTAAGTTCACATTTCCATTTACTCAGTTGCAAATGGAAATGTGAACTTTGCGGAAAGTATATTCCTTGTTCCCTAACGTAAGAGTGCAGCTGAATTCTCAGGAGATCGAGTCAGAGCACCAGGTGTTACAGTTTTTTTCATGTCCAAGCAAATTTGTCATGTCCTTGGTAATTCAGTAAGAAGTTGCAAGAGCCTTGTGGGAGACTAGTGCCGGCGACTGCTGTATCTGTGAAGATCGGCATCATATTTTGTAGCTGCGCCCGCTTCATTCGAGGCTTCTTAATGGTATTGTAAAGAAGCTTCGAATCGAAAGTTTACAGAATATTATATATACCAGCCCTAGCTGTACATATTAAAAAGTATAGTATTACTGTGGTTACAGTTGAGCATAGGCATCTGAAATCAACCGTGGAAGCGGTGCGTCTTCATAGGGGTCAGAGCTAGACTCCCTACATTCTGGTAGAGGTGACAGACTCAAGCCTGCCACCACGCGGACGAATAAGCGAATGACCCTCGCGGCCGGGCGCACGAGTTGCAAAATGACGCGTGCAATTTTTAGTGGGAGCCAACCCCACATTACCACTGTGCCGTGTTTTCGGCACAGCGGTATGCATCGGGCATTTTTTGCACGAAAAAAAAGGTATCAGGAATTAAGTTCAACAAAAGTCAACCTTCTGTACCTACCTGTATTATAGTAAATGCGTAGTTGTGTATGTATCGAGGGCCAATATGTTAAAAATAAAAACACAAATAATTACCTTTTAAATTTATTTTCCAGTTTAATATATCCTAAATTAAGTACTATAAGTATAATTTTAAATTAAATTATAACATTTATTAGGTATTTATTATGAAATCAATTCTATATAATTGTATATAAATATTAATAATACAATATAAATTGTGCTTATAATTACTGTAAATGAAATGCACTAATATGGACTGCTCAGTGCGTTATGTATGACGTACTGATAACTCGTACAATTTGACAAAATATGTAGATATATATTTTTCTCATAATGTATAACTAACTTTGTTTATATAAAAATGATTAAGGCAAGATGGCCACGATTATGGCTAACATGATATTATGTTTCCTTCTTGTACACATTTATAATATTATTCGACTTATATTTTATACTATATTATATGTAATGAATGTGAATAATTTAATATATAAGACTGAATCACGGTTTTTAGTCCTGGCAATGATTCGGTCACGTATGTATATATTTAACAATTTTTATTTATCTTCCACATAATAAATAGTTATCAACATGTAGATTTACAAATATCAACAAAATAAGTTACAAATAACAGCATATTACAATTATAATTAATCTTATATACTATGTATCAGTAATGTCTACTCGTTCTACTGCCACTAACTTGTACTATATCGCCGGCCGAATCCTTATACCATATGCTTACAAAATAAAATATTCATCATTACACAAAATATCATCTCTTCCCCACAGACCATAAACGCCTGGGAACTATATTTCACATTTGCAGGAGTTGTACAGCTTTGCAACCGATTGCTATAAGAAAAAAGACTATCTGTGGTATGTCACCACAAGAGCTATATAAATACGAACAAACCACATATGATAGGCGGCCAGCGACAGTCAAAATTTCATAAAATTAAAATTACATGGACTAGTAATTGAATTATCCTAACTAGTAAGTACCCTATACCGCTCTGGAGAACAAATTAAAATAAATTATATTACAAGGGCATAGTGTACATTTTTTTTCACTCATATAATATTACGTACTTATAATATTAAATTAGCCCTTTATTGCTCTCCCTCAATCTTACACTAAACCAAGTCCATTTTAGGACCTATTGAGCAACATGGACATGTTATTACAGACCTAGGATTATCTATGGCTCGTATTAACAAACCTACAGACAGCTTCATTCTAAATGAAGACATCGATGGCGAGATCTAGCACATAGGTATTGACGACTAAAATTTAGCATTTAACGTCACATTAGAAAGCGTAACGCTTATTTTTACTAAATTGTTTATAACATGTTCAAATTTTATGTTAATTTCTAAAATAAAGACCCAAATATATAACCTCCAATTTCAATATGCATATTGTTCCTTATTATATATTATTACTTTACTTAGTTACATCTTATTAAATAAAAAAAGCTACTTAAAATGGAAATAAGGGATAGGAAGTACTTAGTAGATTTTGATTGTATACTTTTTTTTAAATATTAAATTTAAAATAGCTGTAGTTTAATTTTTTCAAGCTGCAACATAAAGACATAAATACAAGATAGATTAACTTCACGGGACCTATAGCGATAACTGGCGCCCGAGAGGGCTGCAGACTGCTCATGATCACAGCTGGTGCAAGCTAATGTTGTAAGAAAGTTGGTACAAGAAACTCAAAGATAATAAATTATTAAAATTTGTCGCGGTAAAACCATTGAAATAATCTATAATTTGAGTGAGTATATCGCGTGAGTTTAAAAATCATTATTAAGTACCTTTATTATATGTAGATACCGTGATATATCAACATATTAATCGGTATAAAGACACATCATAGTTTAGTACCCGAATGTTCAATACTTCAACAATTTACCAGACTTCCAATATTCACAAAAATGCTTTGTTTTTTAAAGAAAATTTGCAAGACAACTATTAATTGCATGTAATTACTATCAGAACCTGCTGTTTATCTATGATTACCAAAAGCAAGTGTTCTTAATATGTCTATTTAAAATTGCATTAAATATACGCATATTTATTTTAGTACACGGGCCAAAAACTTTAAATCATTTTACTCGGAAGTGAAAGTTAATTAATAACATACCAAATACAGACAAGTTTTTAATTATCTTCATTTTATTTATTGTCATTCAACAGTTGCTTCTAAATGATAATAGTATTTTTTCAAATTTCTATCTACATTGAAAAGTTTTAAAATATCTAACAAATCTACAGTTATATAAAAATATGTGATGATAGGAAGTAATAGATGAGGCAAGAATATTTCAACTTACTAATCGTAATAGGTTAGAGCACGCAAACAGTTTGCGACAAAAAGTTCACTTTCAGTTGGCACTCGATATACTATTTTAAATAGAGAATGAATTTACGCTCGAAAACTACAAACTGCGATCGGCCTCCACACTTTGTAAATACAATATTTATAGTTGCTAGAGAGTGACAATCTCGCTATCCCTTTTTCGCTTAGATAATTTGATGTCACCTAAAAAGTGATGGCATGATCGTCACTCGTATGTCAGATTGTTTTAACACAATACAAGGGCTATAGGTACGCGCTGAATCACTCTATTCAAAATAGAATTTTGCGCTATGGAACAATTATTGCGCGGATATGATGTATGAGCCGGAAAAAGAATGGAACTTCTCGGCCTAATAAACCGTAAATATATAACAGTAGTAATATGTAGTCTAGTCCAAGCAGCCTTTACTAAACCTTGTACAGAAGGATTACGGCTAGGGGCTCCATAAAAAACCTATAGGATCGAGGTAGAAGCTCAAAGCTTTATTGAACATTGATAATGCTTTCCACTACTTACCACTTTCGATGCCGATCACGCGCCAGCGTGTGATGTGTCATCAACTTTAAGAAGTCAATCACGCGTCTAATAATATTATTTTAACGCATTTTTTTCACTTTTAATCATATTCGTTATATAAATAAGTGGACATCCGGGAAACCCCATTTTAACGACGTGGCAATAACTATCAACACATTTCCACTTGACCTGCAGTGAATATGTTACAGGCCTAACAATGTTAGAGGATAAGAATTCAAAGTAAACAGTTTGCCGCAAACTGCGATGTGCGTCTGGGGCCTTGGTGCTTAAAAATAAACGTACAAATTCAAGTACAAATATTTCACCTACTTTAGTTTCATCGCCATCCGCTATTGGCTAAGTACCGAGTTCTTACTTCTAAATAGGTCATAAGCCTTTGGTCATTTCTTTTTTGGTTCATCGATTCTAAAGGTTTGTACGTAAAGTAATATTTGGCTTTACTTCTATCTTCGATATATTATAACAAGTTTACTAATGACATGGTTTGCTTTCGTCTTTGTAAGCTCGACAAATGGCGTTGTATTATTGCTGTAACAGCTGTGTCATTATTTTCTCCTCATTTCAGATTCAGACCTACAAACGCTTCACACGTCATGGCTTCATTACTGTCGATATTGTTATGTATTTACAACTTATTGCATTCATCATAATTCAGATCTAGAATTAAATGATCATCAAAATCGCGCGTTTGCTTTATGTAATGAAGCCAGATGTCAGTTCTATTGCATTCGGGCCTCTTGTAAAGGTGGTGGGTACGGCAATGGCGGCAGGAGGGGAGCTTGCACCCCTCCGCTTGGTAGGGCATAGTATGGAGACATGTAGCCAGCGCCGCTCGCTGCTGCCGCCGCTGCTACTGAAATAAATAAATAATCAACTTTACTAACGAACAAATACATTACACATATCGTGGTATAAGAACCAGATCAAAGTATCTACCAAAAATAAATAAAAAGTTTTTTTTTATTTATATAACTGTTCTAGAACATTTATATAAATGTAGAACTACATCCAGATGTAGTTCTACATTTAGTGCCAAAACGACTTATTGATATAGTAAATATTACACTAATTAGAATTAGTGTAATAATTATTTATTATTATTTAATTTTTTAATCTATTAAAAAATTAGGCTTAATAAAATGCCTGTAAAGTTAGACGAAGCGAAATTCTACTATTTTTTAACTTTCCTGTGAAATTTATAAAATGTAGATACGTTCATGTGACTTACACCGCGATATATGACCGGCCATTTTATGTTATAAAGAGGAGAGCGTTAAGGGTCTGTTTGTCACTAGACCACGGCCTGGACGGACGACAGTCCGAACTCCTCCGCACTGGATGAGCGTCGTCCGTCAAACATAATACAAAAGTCAATGTAATTACCACTGAGAATATTTGGAAAATTGGAGGAAATTAAAGTGAATTTTAAGATATTCGTAGTATAACAGTAGTAAATTTAAAAATCTTTTTTGACAAATATATTTTTTTCATTTTGTCTCTCTATAAAATAAAGGAAGTTAACATTTTTTGTCAGTATCCCTTTTCAGACTTTAATGGGCAATCACTTGTTTATGTTATAATCATATAGTAAATCATTCATGTACTATCGAGACGATGTTCATGAATATTCTAGAATACGTTAAGCTGCAACGTGACCGAATGCCAAATAACAGTCGTCCGAACGCTGCTTCTAATTAGATTTTCATCAGTAATGTTTCGACGTAACATAAAAAAATGTGAAATGGCCTTTTATCGGTTCATGAACCACGTGGAACCGATAGCCGATTGGGAAGAAAGGTTCTTGAGTAGTGACAAGGGAACGGAAAGCGAAGGCAAGGCAAGTCAGGACAGCCGTCCCACCCGTTGAACTAAAGAATTAGAATCATTTCTAGTTCGCTTATTCAACGGAAGGAAGGATTTTTATTTATTCTATCACTAATGGTGTATGGGCGAACTGAATGCCTTAGTAGGTAGTAGTAAGTTCCTGGCGTAACATAAGTATCTGATGAAAAATAAAGAAGCATGAGACAAAAACTCAATTAAAAGTTTATTATGTGTAGATTTTACATACAAAAACATAAATATAAGATAGCAGCTTTTGTCCGCGGCTCCGCCCGCGTGAATGTCGGTTTTCCGCTACTTACGAATCCCGCCACAATCATAGATTTATATGTATGTGTATAAAGCCGTATAACCACTTTTACTTGACCTCTCGTACCTTAACGACGGCTACTACAAAAGGGATCAAGCTGTATCTTCAATTCTACAGGACCGATTTTGATGAAACATGCCGCAGTATTTAAGTCGGAATGGTACCTATAAGACTGTAATAGTTTAACCAAAATTACCCGCTGATTTTTGCGTGGAGCCCGAACAAACAAACAAACAAATATCGACGGGTTTAGTTTCAAAAGCCCTTAATTAGTCGATCTGAGTAGTTTGTTTTTAAATATCTTTTATTTTTGAAAATTTTTCTTTTATCAATACAGGGTGGGCCAGAAAGTTTGGTGGATTTGAAAAATTCATGAAATAAAAGCAAAAAATAGTACACAAACAAATCTATGTTTAAATAAAAAACAACATCTGGGAAATTTATTTTTTAAAAAAAACATCATCAAGATGTGCATCATCGCGCTGCAAACACTCCTCAAATTTGGACCTCAAATTGGTAAACACTCGCTGGCATATTGCGCGTGGAATAAGGGCTATTTTTTCTCGGATATTGGGCTTCAACTGGGCAATCGTGGTAGGATTATTGCAGTAAACTCATTCTTCATGTATCCCCACAGAAAAAAGTCTGGTGGTATTAGGTCTGGACTTCTGGGCGGCCATGGAATATCACCTCGGCGCGAAATGAGTTTCCCTGCAAACATCTCGTTTACGACTGCCAATGAGTCATCAGATGTAAGGCATGTCGCGCTGTCTTGTTGAAATCATGTCGCGCTGTCTTGTTGAAATCAGTTCGCACGATTATAGGCTTCCAATTCTTGCAGTTGCGGAAAGAAGGAATCTCGTAACATGACTGTGTATCGATCGGAATTTACAGTCACCGATTGCCCTCGCTGATTCTCAAAGAAATAGGGACCGATGATCCCGTGTGCCGAAATAGCCGCCCAAACTGTTACTTTCGGCGAATGCAAAGGGTTTTGATGTTTTGAACGTGAATTTTCTGCGGCCCAGTAATGTCAATTTTGTTTATTGACGTGCCCATTTAAGTGAAAATGGGCTTCGTCGAAAAACAGAATATTGTTGAAACTTCGAAAGCGCTCCAATATTGTTTCGACAAAAACACGGCGTAAATTGAAATCATTTGGCTTCAGATCCTGCACTAGTTGAATTTTATACGGGTGCAATTTTAGATCTTTCGTCAAAATGCGACGCTAAGATTTTCTTGATACAGTAAGCTCAGCAGACCGCTTGCGTGTTGATAGACCAGGATCACGTTGTGCGGAAGTTCTAACTTCGTTAATTGTTTCCTCTGTTCTTGTTGACCTTGGGCGTCCCGCAGGTTTCTGATTGAAAGTCGAACCCGTAGACTCGAATTTTCTGACCCACGACCTAATCACACTTTCACTGCGACACTGATTTAGGTCATACAATCTGAACTGAGAACGAAATAAACGACGAACAACAGTGCACGAATCACCATTTTTGTAATAATTTTTTACACAGAACGCACGCTGCGCACCCGTGAAACGCTCCATGGCGACTAAATTTCCGAGAATCGAGCTACTCATCCCCACCTCCCGCGCACCGCACTCTCATACCATTCCAATGCAATAGTGTTTTTAAAATCGTACGCCTTTCTGGCCCACCCGTTAGTAATATAGATAAGACAAAATAGAATAATACTTAAAAATAATAAAATATAATATTATACATGAACACACAAATGTAATATACTCTGAACACACTGAAGAAATGTGAAATGGCACATTGTGATACTTGATGTGTGATACTTGTGCGATTCATCGCGGATAATCATTGCACGTGAACTGCGATATGACGCCGGCATCATAATACTGGCACTCCACTTCTATCAGTGGGTGCTGTAAAAACCAGCTGAGGGGTGCACCAGAATAACGAGGAGCGGCGTAATCTGGGATTCGATCACTATCTACTACAGTCTTCAAGACGGTTGACGTGCGTGGAGATTACGGCTAATCCCTTCCATTTATGGAGGAAACCCGTGTTCATCAGTGGGATGAGAAATGTTAATATTAAAGACATGTTAATATTTAAAAAAAAATCTATAAATAATACGCAATTAGGAATACGTACCCGCGGCAGTTGCATACGGATCGAATCCCGCGGCAGCATACTGCTGTTGGTAGGCCGCGGCCCCCTGCGCGGCTGCAGCCTGGTACTCGTACAGGTGGTTGGCTGCTGCCATAGCTGCCGCATGCTGAAGCTGCGGTAGTTGCATCAACCCGCCCGCCCCAGCGCCAACCCCGGCACTAACCCCGCCCATCGCCCCCATGTAACTCGGCGCCCCGTACACGTACCCAGGTGACAACCTGCCGACGTACAACAACACTAAATACAGTAGATAATTAGCGGTCTCTAGAGACAGCGACCGTCAGAATACTGAACGTGAGACGTCTCAACTCACACTCGATGACTGCTCACATATAACCGTGAACGGTCATCAAACTGCCAAAATTAATATTAATCTAATACAATATCCTCAGATATACTTATCATAAAAAAATATCAACAATTAAAAGATTTTTCATATTGAATAAAACTGTTTGTAAATTAAGAAACTAACATGTCTATAAATAAAATTGTAGTATTTGTGTGCTGCATTGTACCACCGAATTTTCAACATGCTAAAACTTCTTAAAATAATTTATTTTTTGTATGTCTAAAACGACGCTAACGTGAAAAAAAAAATTGTTTAAAATTATTTCATCTATGGATATGAAATTTACGGGTTCAACATTTTTTGATTTTACATTTTAAAAGGATCCGGAGATACATTTTTTTTTCACGTGGAACAAGACGCGATTACAATTTAATATGAAAAATCCTGTAACCAATAATATATGAAAGCTTGAATTAACGATAAGTGTTTTTAATTTTGGCAGTATTTGGTTTTCACACTCTGTACCTAGCCCCAGCAGCTTTGACAGGCACGAGCATCTAGTCTTGTTATGTTAGTAGACATCGATAAACAGCTACATTATGTATATGTAAGTATACGACCGCTGTGTCGCCGCGGATCATCCGCCGCCGTGCGTCATTGCCAGAAACATTGAAGAAAGCATAAAAAAAAATGGAGCGGACAGCGCTCCGCCTCGACCGAAATATCCGAACCAGGCGGCGTTTGCCTACATATCTTTACATCGGAAACGGTCGAGGAGATTAAGATTTAAATGACGGTCCACTTCTGTCACAGAGTTACGAAATGGCGAGACAGAATATGTCAAGCGCTCTAAAATGTAACTAGTGGATTGATATAGAACAGTGTTTTACATCAATTGCAACTAGTCTAATTTTCTCTCAAAGAATCTATGACGGTTTCTCAGTGCGATTCCAAATTTAAATTCGATGGAGGAAATTTTGTAGACATCGCTTAATTCGCTCGTGAAGGCGGTCAAGTCTTTACGAGAGCAACTTCAGAATGCCCCCGCTCGCGTCAGCGTTATTGAAGTGCACTCCTTCACATTATCGTCGCGCCGTTTCGCGATGCAATTATCTATCTTTTTCCATCGCCATGAATTAAACAGGGACAGGGTTGTTGTTTGTAATGCTATTTGGTCTTAATTCGCGTAGTAGAGGAGTCGAAGAGCAACGCGCATGCGTCATAAACGCCCGCCCGTCAAACGCCCCGCCCGCCTTATACGCCTACCTATGGTCTGCTAATATTGTTCTAAGTACTAATAAATACCTAAACTAGGCTTATAATGTATTAGAAAATATACTGTGTAAATGACAGATTGCCTACACTAGAGAACTAGAAAATCTAAACCAGAGTTCCACAAACTTTTTTTGCCATGTTTTCCCCTTGTTTTTTGTTCTACCCCATGCTTAGCTAATATTGAATTTTGCAAATTCATCAACTTGAAATATGATTTTGACAGCTGGCAATGGACCCCTCGCAGGTTATCGCCGACCCCCTCAGAGTCGAATTAAATCATGTTTATATAAGTAATTTTTTTTATAGTAGTTAATTATTTCGACAGATTACTAAATCATAAGTGGGTAGTGGGTAAAAACAAACAGCATTATATAACTGGCATATAATCACACAAGCTGAGCTGACACATCTACTGAAATACAAAACACAACCACTCTCTATTCCGACAGCTAATAAAGGATTGTATGTTAGATGCCACTTTCAGAGTTCCTCGGCGAAAGTAAATAATTACACATAATATTACATGCAATAAGTGGGTAACCGTAATTAAACTAAGCCTTCAAAATATTTAATTCACGCTCTTCGCCCACATATATTTGTTACACATTAATGATTTCAAAATTAGTACGTATTTTTGTAGCTACACTTTAATATGATTGGCACCAAACATTGTTTGTGTAATTGATGGTCTGCAGGTTGCACGATACACACCGCTGTATCGATCATCGTTACCGAAAGAAACCTCTATTTGGTTGGAAACAAAGAGGCATTTAATTTGTTGGAACAGCTTTCGATTGATCGTATTCCATTAAGCGAAAGTGCTGATGAATAATATATGGTCAGTCGTGTTGGCTCGGTGGGCCTAACTGAGCATCGATCGGACGTTGTTTCGATTGTCGCGGCGGAGGTTGGACAGCACGGCGGCGGCGGCACGCGGCCGGCGCGGGCGTCGAGGGTGCGCACACAGCTACGCACACACAGCGCACCCTAGAGCGTCTGCCTCACCCGCGCGTGGACCGCTCGGACCGCGTACTTAGTAAGTGTATTAACGAAATCCACCACCAACAACACGCAGTTCAAATCAACAAAACTCGTACACGAACACGGCATAAAACATAAAAAAGTAAAGAAAACATTGAGTGTCGAGAACGATGCGTAGTGTACAGCGGTGGGCGGCGCCCGCGAGCGCGGCGCCTCCGCCGGCGCCGCCCATGCTCCGGCATAGCTTTATAAAAACGTAAACATTAAAAAACCCAATCGACTAATTCACACCCAAAACGAAAAAAATCCACTCTCACGCGCACTCTTGCCATAGATACCTATGTGAAAATGTTCGATAATTTAGTCTAGGTGTGGTCCGCCTGCAGCCGCGCCGCTAGTCGTCCGGAGAAGCCGCTCGACTCATCTAGCGAGACAAAAGTCAGCTCAGCATACGGTCGGTGTACCACGGCTACCCCGGCAATCGTGCGTCACCTACTGCCAGTCAAACACCTGCGCTTCAGTTTCAAATCAGTATTACCCCCATTAAAAGCAATCTTCAAATAAGCCAGATACCTATTTCTCACGAGTTTAATTACTGTTGTTTTCGCTATAGGTATTTAGACTTAAAGGCTCATCATAAAGGCAGAACAAACTAACTCTTGATGAGTGCATAAACTAATTTGAATACCAGTTTGAACATCTAACACATTTGCAAGTTTGTAAGTTTAGGTCTGATTTTTGTCTCGTGAGATGTTTGAGCGGCGTGCGGCTCCGCAAGTGCTGGTAAATAACGGAGTGTTGAACCACTGAACATTGATACATCATACATTTATAACGGTACCGTGAAGGGCCGGGCCAGTACTCACCCGTAAGGTGACTGTAGGACTGTCGGGTATCCGGCGCGGACGCCCGCCGCTGCCGCCGCTGCAAGGCCAAATCCTGCAACAAATACGCTTATTATTAAAAATTAATTTAAAAATTTACGACGTTCACTGCTGGCCCAGGCTTCCTCTATTGATCGCCACACCGAGGGGTGACGGGACTGCATCCACCGATTGCCAGCGACTTTAATCAGGTCCACTTAATCGTAGGTCGATCCACACTACGCTTTCTAGCTCGGGGTCGCCACTCCAACACTTCAGGACTTCAACGTCCATAGGTTCTGCAAACTATGTGCCTCGCCCAATGCCACTTTAGCCTTATGGATTTTGTTTCTTAGAAAGGTCCAAGAAATAATGTATATAAAGGGTATTAAAGTATTTTCTACTAGTCTACCATACGGCGTTGCAGAGATAATTTGCAATAATTGTAAGAACAAAATATTATGTGGGTATTTTTTAATTTTGGTTAATCCCTCGAGCAGTTCCCTCCACACTCACGACATCAAAAGAAGAGCAATTGAAAAAAATACAATGTCACCTACCTAATTTTGAAATATTTAAGCGACATCTTACTACATTCAAAAAAAAATCAAGTCAGATCAAACAAAGCGCAAATATCTAAAGAATACATACGAACACTTATTTATAGTGAGTTCGGATAAGTTCTAGTTTGTGACAAGTTCAGTTAGGGTCCTCTGATGTGCGATTTAGAGATCCATTAATAAACATGCAGCAATAATATTACTCTATATTATTCTCAAAATTTGGCTTAGTCAATTTTTCCATTCTACCGTAAACATACATAACCTATAACCGTTTACCATAAACATGTAACTTTACATAAATAATATACATATTAATTTTAAATATTCTATTAAAGAGGTGATTCTGCTAACTCAAGTATGTAGTAGAAGTTCGTAAACTTTGGTCGAGCGAGCATCCTGATTTGAAAGAAAAAGCATTCCAGAAACGATCAAATCAAATGTACGAGCAGAAAGAAGATTTTAACTATGTATCCGACCGATCCACTTTAATTAGGTGCTAAAGAAATGAAGATACTGAATTGTGTTAAAAAAATATATTAAGAACATTACTCTTTCATCGTGAGCGTTCTTAAAATTGTTATTTTCGGCGTCACTTAACGGAAGCGGCTAGAGTGGTGTCCAACTAAAATATATCACAGAGAGATTGGACCATTTCCAAATGACACGCGAGTCAACTTAGCGCAAAGTCACTGTTAATTTCTTTTTATTGCATTGTTAAGTCGCGCGAGGAACTGTCTATTTTGGTCGCTCGCTGCCTGCCCGGGCATCGACATCCAGGGACATGCGTCTTGACAAGAAGAAGACAAACACACGCTATAAATGGCTTACGAACGTTGGCATGAGCCGAAGACGAATAGTTGTTAAAACGTTTGCAGAGCCTTTTACCTTGATCAACATTTCAGACAAGTTGGCGACATCAATCTAATGCGTATACGCCACATCCATTGCCAATTATATTTTTTGGTTGCATTTGGTTGAACACAGAGATTGCGTACATTGAATTCCATAATAATAATGTCATATTTAGGAAGTGTGCAATCAGCGTAATTGCGAGCTTGGTGTGGTCTGTGATTAATGGTTAGAAGACCTATGGGCTCAAAACGAATGAGCTATTGTGTATGGTGAAAATTCATAGGTTATTACAGCGGATCACATCCGCAACTGCCCGGATGGTGTCTCGGTTCGCCAGCCACAATCAAGTGGACATGTCGAACTTGCTGCCTCTAACAACCTGTAGTTTTTAATAATATTGAAAATTAACAGGCGGCGGATGATATCCGTAAGAGAATTGGACTCCAATTCTCTTACGGATATCCTTGAATAAGCTGAAATAGCAGTGGAATACATCTACGCATCTGTCCAAAGACCGATAGCTGTCGAAAGACGATTACAGGATTGGTGAACGCGTATCGGTAAACGCACCGTAGAGCTAACGACCTACGCGAGGTTGTCAACAGTGACTAAATGAGCAAAACAAAGACCTAAAATTTAGCAGAAATTTGTTTAAACTCAATGTAACTAGTTAAAACTAAAGTTATTAGACAAGTTATTAAAGAAACGTTTATTAAGTATACCGCCACATGTTATCGCTAAAATTGTTTGAAGAGTAGTAAAGAAACTAAAAATCAAAAATTTATTTCATCACATTTTGAATTGCTGAGCCTGTTTCCTGTTGTATAATGTTGTTATTATTTAGCATTTATTTATTTGGTTTTTCTAAAAATGTTAATTATTACGAAGTAAAATTAAATAAAAATAAAATTTTAAAAGTAAAATTGCGATACATGGTTGTTGTTGTTGTTGATGCGAATCTTTACGATACCATCGGATGCTGATGCTAATATTAAGCGATTGACATCAATTATTTCTGATGGTGAGTTGAAATAAATTAATAAAAGAGATGCTTTAATTGTCTACACATGAAAGAAGTGAATATATTATCCTTATTTAGGATAATCTATTTTCTGCTATTTTGCATATTATTAATTTCTCACTGTTTTCTGGTACTTTTCCATCGCTTTGGCGCAAGGCTTATGCCATTCCCCTACCTAAAATTTCTAATCTTTTATTATCTAATCAATTTGGACCAATTTTTATTCTTCCTTTCCTGTCTAAAGTGCTAGAAGCCTGTGTGTGTGTAGCTATCCCGGCATATCTATTCAAATAACCTTTTAAGCCCTTTCCAATCTGTCTTTAGACCGAGTCACACCTCAGTTACTGCTCTTCTAAGTGACTGGGGATATTAGGGCGGGTATGGAAGACACCAAGGTCACTGTATTGACTTTGATCGACTTTTCGAACGCCTTTAATACCGTTCATCACGACGTCTTATTGTCTATTCTTTCTTACTTTATGATCTCTTCGGAAGCTGAATGGAATGGTTCTCATCTTATCTTCGTGGACGTCAGCAGTCAGTTCGCGTCAGCGAGTCTTCATCAAGTTGGCGTGACCTAGACTCTGGTGTACCTAAAGGCGGTATACTCTCTCCTCTATCATTTTCTATATTTATTAATCCGTAACACATAAGCTTCATTATGCGTACCATATGTATGCCGATGAGTTGCAACTATATTCCCAGTCAAGTATTGAAAACGTCAATGATGTCTGTGATTAACACAGTCAAAACTGGAAGCGATCACCGAATGGTAAGAGGCACATTGAATATCAACGTGAGGCTGGAGATGTCTAGACTGATGAGGTCTACGCTCCGTCCTCTACCTACCTGGATCCAGAACCCTGAAATCTTTCAGCTCGAGCTCATAAGCTGCCTCGATTGCCTAAGCAACTGTGTTTCAGTAGACAATGTAAGTAACGGGCTAGTGGATACGGTATTTATGTGGGATCAAAGTTTTTTAAGATTAACCGAACTAACGGAACCAAGAGGCTTTCACACCAAACTAAGTCTCATGGAGCAAAGGAATATGATGAGACTCCAGTCTTCAGTGGACGCATCGCGATATCGACAGCTTAACAGACAGATCTCAAAATCCATCAAACGCGATACTAGACGCTTCAATACTGAACGTTATAAGGTTGCTATTGAGCGAAATAAAGGCTCTAAAGTATTCGCGAGGGATCTGTCTATTGGAAAGAGCCAGCTGATAAAACTGAAGATCGATACTGGCAAGATTATCTGTTCCAAACCTGAGACTTGATGAGATTGAAAGCTTTTATGAGAAGCTGTACACCACTCAACGACAACCCGTTGCAAATTTAGTCGAAGATCCTAGAGCTAAATTGACCTGACATTATACCGAAGATAGCCCGGCTATCAGGCTGTACGAGATTCGTGAGGCTCTTAAACAACTTAAGAATAACAAGGCACCAGCTGATGACGGAATCACCACCGAACTGCTGAAAGCAGGAAGGACACCTGTACTCAGAGTCTTGTAGAAACTGTTTAATTCCGTCATACACGAAGGCACAACGCCAGTGGCATGGAGCAGAAGTTTGGTTGTGTTGTTCTTCAAGAAAGGCGATAACACCCTTTTGAGGAATTATAGGCCTCTCTCGCTCCTTAGCCACAGCCACATATAAGTTGTTTTCAAGAGTCATCACGAACCGTCTCGAACGCAGACTCGACAACTTCCAGCCTCCCGAACAAGCCGGTTTCCGAAAAGGCTTCAGCACCATAGACCACATATATACGCTGCAGCAGATTATACAGAAGACAGAGGAGTATAATCTGCCATTATGCCTAGCGTTTGTGGACTATGAGACCTTCATCATCATCATCATTTCAGCCCGTAGTTGTCCACTGCTGAACATAGGCGTCTCCAATCGAATTCCAGCGCGACCGGTCCATAGCCACCTGCATCCAGCGAGACCCAGCGATCCTCACCAGGTTGTCGGTCCATTTCATAGGTGGCCGTCCCATACTGCGCTTGCTAGTACG
>WUAW01038619.1:39576-50961 GCA_017165845.1 Thaumetopoea pityocampa | reverse complement strand
AAATCAACGCTAAATCTTGATTTACCATCAAAGATGTCAATATAATGAAAATAAATTTTTAATAACCTTTTTTTTTATAGTTACTCAAATATTGCTCAAAACGAGGCCGCCTCATATAATAATATACTCGTATATATATATATATTTAGGTATCTATTCAACATGATCTTATGATAACTATTTTACNAAATCAACGCTAAATCTTGATTTACCATCAAAGATGTCAATATAATGAAAATAAATTTTTAATAACCTTTTCTTTTATAGTTACTCAAATATTGCTCAAAACGAGGTAGCCGCCTCATATAATAATATACTCGAATATATATATATATATTTAGGTATCTATTCAACATGATCTTATGATAACTATTTTTCGCGTAATGATTTTACATACAAAGGTGTGTTATCATTTCTATTTTCTTCTGCGTTAGCTTAAAAAAACATTTGTTTTTTTTTAACTTGTTAACTATGTTTTTAACATTTATATTTAAAAGTTTAATGAAAACTAAATTCGAATTACATATTCTTTTAAGATAATTACTAAAGGCACTGTCAATCAAAAATGTGGCTGAACGAAATATAAAAATCCTGTTAATTGCGTTTATGGACAGTAAATAGAGAACTGTCGGAAGACTTTATTGCCATTTTATTTCTCAAATCACATCAAAGCGACAGCGATGTTGGTAATTACAAGTTTCCGTTCGACAATAAAACAAAGCTACGGCGTATGCCATTGCTTGGTGTGACATGAGCTCGTATCACGGACCCACACAGCCGCCAGCCTGACCACCGTTATGGCTTCATTTCATACAATTATAAACGAGGCGCTGGGCTATTGATTTTTAGCCATCATTTTTAATGTCTAGATACTAAGGTCACTGTAATTTCAGCTTATGATGGTTACAACGATAGAAATATGGTGGATTTATATGGTACAGTGGAAACTCGATTAATCGGACTAAATCCGAAACATGATATATTTGCACACAAAATTTATCAATTTAAATGACCGAATACACTAGACCATCTGCAAAATACAATTACCATAACAATCGCAAAAGCAAGAGGAACGTGCGGATTCATCAGGGTATTCATCGTCTAAATCCCACAGTCGAAATAATAGTCGCTAGGGTGTTTGGTCACTGCAGGGGTCTCAGTACATGCATAATAAATGCACTGGCGAAGGGCGAGCAGCGCACGCGAGTCGGCAACGCCAAACACGAGGACAACCCCTTCGAACGCCACAACGGCCTCAACAGAGCCATCCATTAATCAATGATGAACTAAATATTCGATTGCAGAATAGCCTTCTTAATGTTTTCGAATGTGCTTTAAATTGAATTTAAAAGGAATAAAAGATGGATATGGTCTCACTTTTGGATCAAAAGGTTCGAAGCTCAGTTGAGCATTGAGCATATTTAGTAAGGAATTTTAAAAAGGGATTCTCAATGATACTGGACGTAGCAAACTGTAGGGGGTTAACGGTGATGACGTTATGGTAGATGTTCATCATAATCCGACCTATAGACGCATCCCCACAATGATTTTAGACCTTGATTTAGGTCGATTTTATACCGTTAGGAAGAAGAAAAAAATTGTTGCTTATGGAAAACAAACTCGAGCTGACTCTGCGCAATGCTTGTGTGCGAATGTTTACGATATGGTAAAAGACGTAGATAAAATTGGTAAAAAAACTTATTGTAATGAAACTGAAAATCTACTAACTTATTTAATATGTTTTCAATTTGTGTATAGACAGCGCTCTACAATAGATAAACCTAAAATAATATCAATTAGAAATCATTTGTTATCAAAGTTTGGATGGTTGGATATCTATTATAAAATTGTTAAATGTCAAATTTTCAAAAATAAAAAATATTAAAAACAAGCTATGCAGATCGAATAATTAAGGGCTCTGAAACAAAATCCGTCGATATTTGTTTGTTTGTTTGTTCGGGCTTCAAGCAAAAACCAGCGAGTAGATTTTGATTAAACTGTTACAATCTTAAAGGTGCCGAATTTTAATTCCGCCTTATATAATAGGGCATGTTTCATCAAAATCGGTCCAGTAGAATTAAAGATACAGCTTGATCTCTGTTTTAGTAGCCGCTGCTAAGGTACCAGAGGTCAAGTAAAAGTGGTTCTATGTTTTTTATATAAATCTATAATTGTGTCGGGATTTCCCATGTAGCAGAAAACCGACATTCAGGCGGGCGGAGCCGCGGACAAAAGCTAGTGTATTATAAATTTTGTCTACAGCTTTACCTAACATATTATTGTAATTTATTTAGCTTTTAATTGATTGATAATACATTACTTTATTCCCTTTCAACCATAGCAAATTTAAAACAGCTCTTATTTATTTTACGCGCATATCGTCTCCAACTGCATCCAACTGCGCGCGCAAAGCAGCCGCTGAAAGAATGTATGTTGGTTTAATACTCCAAGGACTGCGCGCTACAGCCGAAACTACGAACTATTTATTCAAATGAATACTGGATGCTAAATTAAGGCAAACAGATAGCCACAAACTGCTTAATGCGTCCTCATGCTAATAATAATAATTCATACAATTTAGACTTTTTTCGGGAATTTATGGCCTGGTTGCGAAAACTCAGTTCAGAATTAGGAGCCTACCATTTGTTTTTTTTTTTATATGTCACTCTTCTCCGTTACGAATTGTGTTGATTTGTTTTACGGCTCTGGATATTTTGCCTTTTGAGTCTGTGTCTGACCTTAGTTAATCATGAGCGCTTTATGGATTTTTAAAAGCTGTACTGACTATATAGATAAGCGGGACTGACAGATCCATGGCAAGAAGCTTAATTCACACTTGCACGCCCGCTTCGATTGTTTGTATGACATTATGTAAATATAGCATTCGAAGTGGCTGAACAAGGCGGCCATGCGACCTGCGCGTGTGCAAAATGAGTTTTTCTAGAAATATTATCTATTATCACTTAGTTGAAAGTTTGTGGTATGGATACTTTCATAGACAGGTGTAAATCGATTACGGCGGTGTTCGCTATACTCAATAATGCATAATGTCACCCCGACTGTTTGGACAAGTGGCGCGTTCGGCCTTCATCAACACGCCCATATAATAAAACTTTAATAATGTTTTTATAATCGACGCGTTCGCGCTAGTTTAGTAGCAACTATCTACGTTTTTAAAAACTGGGCTCCACAAATTGTGTAAACAAAACACGTTCCGTGGACGCACAGTGTAATAACCAAATAAATATATACAAGCTAGTATCCTAAAGGGGTAGGCAGGGACCACAGTTTGATGCAGACTACGATCTAGACACACCTCTCTTGTCTCATCCACATTCGTACGTCTTTTAATGCACTTTCTTCGATTAAAGATGCTTACAGATATATGTTATTACTATATGTTACATTGTGAATAAGATGATCATAAAGTATTCGGGGTGGTATTGAACTTTTTGTAATCGTATATAAAACTATATGTACGGATAGAAAATATAAGTTCCCTTCAACGCTGCACGGATTTGGATCTTATTTATTTTGGCGCGAGCCGTGATGCCCGAGCGCCGAAGACAGACACGCCGTTATGGCTCCAACAAATCCGGCAAATGGATTTCCATAGAAATATATTATTTGAAAATAAATCTAAACATGCGTAAGAATTTAAAAAAAGAAATTATTATTAAATTATATAAGTGTGTATACTGATAACTTTGTAGATATTACCGAATAAATGTGAAATTTACAGGATTGTTGTGCATATAAAAAACGGGATGTGTATGTATTCTGGTTATGTTTTATTTCATCCAAATTTTTGGTTGTCTCTAATCTGCATAACAGGTTCCAATTAACTATTTTGTTGTACAAACAATTTTTTAATTTTTGTCTGTATTTCTTCCTTTTTGAAAAGAAAAAAACGCAAACTCCTCTAAAAAGATTTTGACAGAGTTTTCGCTCATATTATTGCTTACAGTCTGGAATAGAATTTAAACTATGGTTTATTGCATTCGGTTAAAATATGGATGGACGGAGAAGTTATGATATTGCAATTTTTTATTTAATTTATTAACTCGAGGATCTCCAAGCTGGTAAATGAGCTATGCGTGTGGAACCCCGGGCGACAGCTAATTGTGAAATAAAAAATCTTACACAGATCACAATTTCAATAACAAACACTTCTTTTGGGACGGTTATGTTTTTCGTAGACATATGTATGTCATTATTAAAAAATTGCAACATTTGAACATTCCCCAACTTTTTGTTATATATTGAAATTCCAAACGTATTTGTTATTATGCCGGCTGCGCAGCGCATGCGTCTCTTAATCTCTTTTATAGTAAATCGCAGCCCCTCCCCTCCGATAACGGCAAACGACCCAAACCTTACACATAATTCAAAGGACAAAACGATCTCACCAAAACCGGCTAGTTTAACGATTATTTGTATTTCAATGGGCATAAACCGAATCTAGATTTAGATAACCTACTCGCAGTACAAGTTACCAAACAGACAGGTTATTTCAATGTATTTCAGTGCAAAAGTACATAAACGAAGGGCTGCGAAAACAAACACGTTGTACCGCGGGCGTTGTAACTAAAGCGACTTTGAAGGAAGACGCATTAAACAATAAACAGAGTGCGAACATTTAATGTGTTTCTTGCGCTTGTATCGGTGACGCGTTAAAAGCAAAAGCTGTACCTATTGTTGAACGTACGAATAAACAGATCAAAAAAAAAATCTTCGCGAAATATACGCAAAATGAGAACAATGAAATGTACTCCACACATACATGTACTCGTTTGTAGGTTTACTAAATATGCAACGTTCGCAGATACTCGTACTATATGTAGGTCGAAGTGTGGCAGGAGTGGCAGTATAAGAAAAGGGAAGATCTTCCGACCAGACGAGTGTTATGTCTGGCGGGGCCGGCCATTGTCCCGACGGTAGATGTCGGGACGTTATATATACTCTACTAGCTTTTGCCCGCGGCTCCGCCCGCGTGAATGTCGATTTTCTGCTACATGGGAAATCCCGACACAATTATAGATTTATATAAAAAACCATAGAACCATTTTACTTGACCTCTCGTACCTTAGCGGCGGCTACTAAAACAGGGATCAAGCTGTATTTTCAATTCTACTGGACCGATTTTGATGAAACATGCCCTAGTATTTAAGTCGGAATAGTACCTTTAAGACTGTGACAGTTTAATCAAAATCCACCCGCTGGTTTTTGCGTGAAGCCCGAACAGACAAACAAACAAACATCGATAGATTCTGTTTCAGAAGCCCTTAATTAGTCGATCTAAGTAGTTTATTTTTCAGTATCTTTGATTTTTGAAAATTTGACATTTAACAATTTTATAATAGTATAGATAGTTTACTTAGTAATTCCGACTTGTATGATAATGTCGTCATTAAAATTTGCGCCCTCTGTTGAAATTTTGTGGTAGAGTGTAGCGATGACGATGTAAACGTGCCATTACATGAAATACGCACGTCCATGACATGGCAGAAAGTACATAGGCGCATTTATGTCGCGTGTTGCGTATCCTCTTGCTTATACAACAGGCAACAGGAAATTTTCTAGAAAGCGGTGGCAAAATGCTTACGTGACTTCGGCATAATAGGCTAGAGAAGATCACTCGAGGGTGGTTTAGAGGGTGTGAGCCCCCATATCCTCTCTATGCGGCAGGCATATCATCCAAACCAAAGAAAGGAAAGATGAAATTAGACAGGACAGTTCTTACGTGTGTAAACAATTCGCTGTTCATGTTCGTTCAGTCGCGTTCATTTCCTTCACACTTGCCGTAGAAGTATTTTGAGTCCTCCCCAAAATCCTTAAATAGCGTAAAAGAAATAACAGTAATCGTAAAGAATAATATTCAACTCGTATATTCACACGATTTAATCAAATCATAGGAAAGCAATTGATAAGCTCGTTGATAAGCAAGTGATAAAAAATATCCCATAACAAGGTCATTTTAGGCTTCTTGGTCGCCAAAACCTGTATGCGGCAGATAAAAAAGTTATAAGTCAATAAAAATAAAATTATACATTAAAAAAACTAGCAAAGAAATGAATTAAGTTCAAAAAAATTATGGCCACAGACTAAGAAAAAAATTCTTTAGTTCTTTAGTCCGTGATTATAGCGAGTTGTGGAATTTTCTATCGTTGTTGAACAAAATGTTTATTTTTTTACTTTTTATATTATATTTCTATAAATGCGAATTTCTTAGTACTCTTTTAGTAGTAATTAGTCTCACTTGTCTAATCATGGCTTCTTAATATGTATGCGAATTTTCAAATAATTCTGATGTCTGGC
This sequence comes from Thaumetopoea pityocampa, assembly GCA_017165845.1. Taxonomy (NCBI): domain Eukaryota; kingdom Metazoa; phylum Arthropoda; class Insecta; order Lepidoptera; family Notodontidae; genus Thaumetopoea; species Thaumetopoea pityocampa. The sequence goes on along the minus strand of WUAW01038619.1, from coordinate 44,643 downwards.
AGTAGATGAAAATATTTCAATACAATCAAATTTGCTTAGAGTATATAAGCTTACTTATCTATACTCTAAGCATATGGGCTGAAAGGTCTTCACAACCCGGCCATAAACTCCCAAAAAAATTAAATCGCATACACGTCCAGGTAATATAAAATCCGAAAATACTCGTATATCGTATCGTAACTAGGTAATTTTTACGATAAAAACGATCGATTAGAATTTTAAATGACTTGACTACTTCAGATGACCCATGTTTCCGATTCAAATAATTTAGTGAAACAAAATTCATGGACTGGCAGCAAAAAAATTGAAATGGTAAGTGGAATAGTGAGTTTTGTTTGGGGACAAATGATTATACAAACAGTAACAAGAGAGTTCAATACTCGTATCGTATTTTTACTTATATGCACAATAGACGATATGACTACATAATAATAAAAAACATATATAACAATATTAGAATACTAATATGTATTATAAATACGGAAGTGTGTTTGATCTTAGCAAAAATGCGTTTGTTGAAACAACAGATAATTATTTTTTTCATAAATATTGTTAAAAGCGGTAAGTGTTATAGGTATTCTATCCCGATCAAAGCTGCGTTCGTATGGGAACTTTTGATAGTAATCCACGCAGGTGGTGTCACGGGTAAAAATAGTAAAGATCGTTTATGAACGACGACGTCATCAACACTATAACACGCAATAGAGCGTAATAGACAGGGCGCTAAGAGTCCAATTTAATTTCTAAAATGTGTCTTACGAACTTTTCTTTCCAATTATAATATACTTTTTTAAATTGAAAACTAGCTTTGGCCCGCGGCTCCACCCGCGTGAATGCCGGTTTTCTTCAACATGGGAAAGCCCGACACAATGATCTATTCTTACTTATCATAAAATTGTTAAAGTTAATTTATTTTTTAAATTATAAAAATATTTAAAAAAAAAACTAGATTAACGAAACGAATATACCGGGCAAATGTGAGTGGAAGTGTCGGAAGAGGGCGCCCAGGAAAAACTTACTTTAATCATATCAACAACTTGTTCCAAAAAGGCCAACTTCATAGCACCCTTAATCGACGAAAGTGTATGACAAGATGTATGGATATGGATGAGGCGAGAGAGGTATGTCAGGATCGCAGTATGTGGCAAACTGTGGTTTCTGCCTACCCTTATGGGAAGCCGGCGTGAGTGTATGTATGTATTAAAAAAAAATTACTCAGATCGACTAATTAAGGGCTTCTGAAACCAAATCTGTCGATGTTTGATCATTTATTTGTTCGAGCTTACATTTCAGGTCTTATAGAACTAACATAACTAGAACTGTTACAGTCTTAAAGATACTATTCCGACTTTAAATACTGCGGTATATTTCATCAAAATCGATCCAGTAGAATTGAAAATACAGCTTGATTCCTGTTTTAGTAGCCACCGTTAAGATACGAGAGCTCAAACATTCACGCGGGCGGAGCCGCGGGCAAAAGTTAGTAGATTTATATAAAAACCATAGAACCACTTTTACTTAAGCTCTCTTACCTTAAGGGCAGCTACTAAAAGAGGAATCAAGCTGTATCTGGACAATTACACTGGACCGATTTTGATGAAACATGCCGCAGTCCTTAAGTCGGAATAGTACATTTAAGACCTTTAACCTAGTATCTTTAGTTTGTAGTTTGACCAAAATCTACCAGCTGGTTTTTGCATGACGTTCGAACAAAGAAACAAACATCGACCGATTTGGTTACAGAAACCCTTAATTGGTCGATCTGGGTAATTTTCTTTTAAATATCTTTTATTTATAAAATTTGACATTTAACAATTTTATAACAATAATAGATAATAGATGCGTCATACGAGGTTTTCACTACAAGCTAACGTGTCTGATTTAAGCGTGATAGGACTGCCACGCGTGTACTGCGCACATCACGGGGAACGTGGCATATGGTGGGGCCGGTACACCAAACCAGGTGTCTCGTCATGCGCGCCCGCACCCATTGTCTGCCGTCCCCTCCCGTGCCCCGGGCCTGAGCAACTGTTTTCAATGTGTGCATTACCGACACACCGAACAATGACGCGACCTCCAGCAAAACGTAACCGTGCCGACAACGCGCCATTCATTCGCTCTTTTTTCAGACTTGATCAGCTGTTCTATATGTACGCCGACAAGTTTCGTTAACGAACTTTTGGTATGGTACAGTTTTCAGTGCCTGTCTATTCCTCATTTAAAACATATTGATGAAGTGTAATGTATATTTTTTTAATTGATCTTTATTTAAAACATATTGATGAAGTGTAATGTATATTTTTTTAATTGATCTTTGTTTTAAATTAGTAATAGATAAGCACTGAAAACTGTGCTTGAATGAGTTTGCTCGGAGAGGCGTGTAAATTACAGTGAAAATATTGAAGGAACTTTAAATAGATCAAATATTTCGAAGACGTTCATGAACGATTTAACTTATATTTATTTATATTTTTTCGAGTATGTGTAACGTTAAATAACAACATTTTGTATAACATTCATATTTTATCATCATCTTCATGAGCCCGTGGAAATCCACTACTGGACAAGGGTCCCTTTAAAAAGATGGTATTGCCACAATCTCGGAGATCGTAGGTTTTTATTGAATAACGGGGTAACGCTTATTATTGTGCTACATCCCTCAGCTGGTTCTCGGAGTATCCACGGGAAGAAATCGAGTGACGCTATTATTATGCCGGCGCCACACAGCAAAGTTTGTATTTATGAATATTTTTTCACAGCGATATTGGTGCCGATTCTTTTGTAACAGAACTTAACTAAATTTGATCTCTCCCTATCTTTTTCTAATGTCAAACGCCAAAACGAGATAGCTACAAGTTTGATGCTGTCAGTTCGTTTAGTTACGTCTAAATTAAAAGATTTAGGCGCGATTTCGGGAGACACAGACTAAAGATAGAAGCAAAAACGCAACAGTTTTTTGAACCGTTTGATCCAAACAAAGGTCGGGACTCGCTATAAATGTTTGCTATCTCGTTTTGGCGTTTGACATTAGAAAAAGATAGAGCGGAACCATATTTAGTAAAGTTCTGTATAATAAAATCGGCACCACTGTAACAAAAATCAGTATAAATTAAAACTAAGCTTTATTCAACAAATTAAGTCATATCGAATTTTGATCCTATCACTATTGAACAATATTAAAAGGTTTTTTTATCTTATAGTACATATTTCTGTTTTAATTAAAAAAAAAGATAATAAACACATTTTATACAAATATAAAAGTTAAAAAATCTTTTTTTGTTACCAGTGGATAAATAAAATTTATACTACTCTATAAATCTATCTATTCTATACTATTATAAAATTGTTAAATGTCAAATTTTCAATATTGAAAAACAAACTACTCAGATCGACTAATTAAGATCTTCTGAAACCGAATACGTCGATGTTTGTTTGTTTGTTCGGGCTTTACGCAAAAACCAGCGGGTCAATTTTGGTTAAACTATTACCGTCTTTATGGTACTATTCCGTCTTAATTAATGCGGCATGTTTCATCAAAATCGGTCCAGTAGAATTAAAGATACAGCTTAATCCCTGTTTTAGTAGCCGCCGCTAACGTACGAAAGGTCAAGTAAAAGTGTTTAAAGGTTTTTTTGTATAAATCTATGATTGTGTCGAATAGATAGATATTTACAAGAACGTGTTAAATTGGTGTGAAATAAAAGAATATTATTCTATTATTCTATTTTATTCTATTATTCTATTCTATATTGTTATTCTATATTGTATTTTTTTATGACATATTGTACAATAATTTTATGACCTTGAGCACTGTAATACACACTGAGATATATTACAATAATCTTTTGCACGATAACAGAACATAATAAAGCTTACATTTTATCAACCGCAATTGTAGCCTGTACGTTTACTTCGCATAAAATTATAGAGTGCCACTGTATTTGTATGTTATCGAGATGTTGTCCTCTACGGTTGGTTACGTGGGTGTATGAGATGTGCCGTGTCATACTTTTAGTTCGCCTACTGACCGACTGACTAAAACAGACATGCTTCAAAGGGACCTTTCAGCGTGTGCCAACTGGGACAAAGGTCAGTCTAAATCAGAAGTTATTAAGTTCAAATGTGTTTTTGACAATAGGCGTGGACCCCTTGCACGTCATCGTTGACCCCTGGAGTTCGATATAGACAACTTTGGATATTAATGGTCTAAATCAGAGGTTCCCAGAATTTTTTTTCTCATAGACCACTTTCAAAATTTAGCTGGTTCCAGTGGACCCCCTACAGCTACATTTCTACCATATTCCCAAAACTCGACAAAAAAATGTGAAGATTAGATTTAACTATGGAAATTTGCGTACGCCAACTTAGACCCCCGTCGAGTCTCCCGTCCCGACCCCTGGGGGTCCACCAGGACCACATTGGGAACTAAGGGTCTAAATCATCATCATAATCAGTCCGTCCAAGTCCACTGCTACACATGGGTTCCCTCCTTAAAAAGGGGGATTTGCCATGATCTTCACGCTTAGCAGACGTTTTGTGGATTGCAGTCGATTTTGATTAAATAACAAGATAGCACTGCTGCCAATTAACCTGGCACATCCGTTAACTGGTAATATATTAGTTACTCAACAAAAAAGGCACTACATGGAATTGTTAGCATGACAGCAGATAGCACGAATATTTCAAACTTCTTGTACCTCAAGACTATAAGTTGATATTAGAATAAAAATGTATGAAAATAATTTCTTTCACGTTTCCTCAAATAGATAAATTGGAAAAGTAAAACTTTAGACTTCGAGTTCGAATACAAGGCATGTACTTTGATGACTTTTCGAAACCATGTGCGTATTAATCATTTAATAAATATCACCCACTTCAAACGGTGAAGAAAAACTTCGCGAGGAAGGAATCCTGCATGCGAGAGATTTTTTCGACGATGTGTGAAGCTTTTCAATCTGCATTAAGGTAATAGCTAACCCTCTCATTCTGGGAGGAGAGCCATGACCAGTAGTGGGACACTGGATGATGATGATGATGAAAACCGAAATTAATAACAGCACGTTAGAG
>WUAW01038619.1:27652-39280 GCA_017165845.1 Thaumetopoea pityocampa | reverse complement strand
GTAATTACGTATGTTTTGTCCCATATTTGAAGAAATTTGAAGGTGATTTCTGAGCAGGTGTAGTATAAATAAATTTACTACAAGATACAAATGCTATGATTACACGGTTATAATGTCACCTTTCAAGGGTTGTCGCCTGGCGTATCTGTACGGCGCAATCAATTAGCGAGCCGCGTATACCGAGCACTTCCGTTTCCGAGCGTTTAGGAACTTCCGGTAGGGGCGGACTGGTCCGATCGCCACGTTCCCGACACCGCCGACCACAAAACAATTGTTTGCACAAAAATTAATTTATAACTTTATAATGATCACATTAAAGTCGAATTTTCCGAAATTATCATATTGTTGTGGGTTTTTGTGATCGACTGCTGCAATCATAAATCTAAACGCACCTTTACAGCATAGCGTAAAATTACGTTAAAAATAATTGAAATTATTTGCTTGGAAGCTCCTATGTACACTAATCTATATCTATATATGTTAAATGTCAAATTTTCAAAAATCTAAAATATTCAAAAACAAACTACTCAAATCGACTAATTAAGAACTTTTGAAACCAAATCCGTCGGTGTTTGTTTGTTTGTTCGTTCGGGCTTCACGTAAAAACCAGCGACTATATTTTGGTGAAGCTATTGTAGTCTTAAAGTTACTATTCCGACTTAATTAATGCGGCACGTTTGATCTAAATCGGTACAGTAGAATTGAAATTACAGCTTGATCCTTGTTTTAGTAGTCGCCATGAAGGTACGAGAAGTCAAGTAAGTAGTTTTTAGGTTTTTTATATAAATAACAAGTGATATGATTGTGTCGGGATTTCCCATGTAGCGGAAAACCGACATTCACGCAGGCGGAGTTGCGGGCAAAAGCTAGTATATTATATAAAACCTTGTTAATAGGTCTTTCTTCAGTTAAGGTCGTGTAAACAATTATTTACGTGATAATTTTTTTTTTAGATTTTAATTATTTTTAAAATTCAACATGTTACACATGTTACAGTTTATACATTTTTTTTTTGAAAATTACATTAAAATACAGTCGACAGGGTTAGCAACACAACATAATGCTGTGGTACTGAAACACAGCGCTGACTTTCATACATACATGCACTCACGCCGGTATCCCGTAAGGGTAAGCAGAGACAACAGTTCGCTACATACCACGATCCTGCCACACCTCTCTCTCTGGATGAGGTTCATACATCTTTTCATAGACTTTCGTCGATTAATAGTGCTATGAACTTGAATCTTTTGGAACAAGTACTTCATCTGATCAAGATAGATTTTTCCTGGGTGCCTTCTTCCGACACTTTCACTCACATTTGCCGGGTATCACTAGTGCTATGGAGACCACGTACTAGCAAGCGCAGTGTGGGACGGCCACCTACGAGATGGACCGACGATCTGGTGATGATCGCTGGGTCTCGCTGGGTGCAGGTGGCTATGGCCCGGTCGCGCTGGAATTCGATTGGAGAGGCCTATGTTCAGCAGTGGACAGCTATGGGCTGAAATGATGATGATGATGATGACTAGTGCTACGATTTACATAACTAATAATTAATTATATTACGTAATTATAACAAACTTGTAACAAAAATTATTACTATTAGCACATATCGTCAGCGTAGGTGAAGAACTAAATAATTGCCATTTAACCAAATGGCAATTATTTAATTCTCCACCTACGCCGACGATTTTATTTTATACTGATGATTTAATGACTCTAGACACAACTTGTAACGGAGTGGGAATGGATTCGATGCCAGTCCCGTATCACTGAATTATTTCAAACTCATGCAGACACCAATGTACTCAACGGAGAAGTAAATTTTGTGAGGAAACCTGCATACCCACATGGGTGTGTGAAGTCTACCGACTCGCGCTAGGCCAGATTACGGCCTAGTCCCTCTCCTGATTAGGGAACGTCCGTGCTCCTGTAGTGGGAACGAAAACGAACTAGGTATGATGATAATAAATTTATATTTCATTTACCGCTGCCGTCTGACTTCATCCCTGCAATCCCTTAAACTACGATTATCATTCAAACACCAGACCAGTCTCACTGTTTTACGTGCTTCCGAAAACAGATCAGGTCTAAATTAAAAGTTAAAATTCCCGACCGTAGTAAGGACTGCTTAACTTACAGATCAGCTCGAATGCTTACCACCAACTAATTTACAACTTCCTCGACTTTATTAATATTACTTATACTATATTATATAAGTACATACATACATACATACACTCACGGCGATATCCCCTACGGGTAGGCAGAGACCACAGTACTTACTACATACATATATATAGGTGACTGTACTAGGCATATAGGTGTGTATAGGCGTGAGACTCTTTTTCATTGGGGTAGGCAGAGACCACTTCTTTCAACTTATTACATCGTTTAATGAAGCAAAATCGCTGTCCGCAGCCCACATTTCGCCCCCGCGGGCAACGAGAAGTGTCGGGTGGCGAACCACGACGCCGCCATTTTATAACGTTCAAATGTTTTGTTACTATATAAGTAATTAAGTATATATCGATACTTAATAATAATTATAATATATTATCTAAAACCACTTCATATCTGTTTGTTATCGGAACTAATCAAATGATATAAAGCGACCCACTTTATTAACGCGCGTAACGGTAATTGATAACGCTTTAGACTTGTCGTATCGAACATCGGAACCAAAGTGCAACAAGTCTAAAATACGTGACTTTCAGTTAACAGTGCATAAGTTTTTAATAAGCTGCATTTATTTATACGTTCAGTTCGGCTAAAAGTCTGTCGGTTTAATAATAGCGTCACTCTTCCAGCGGATGATGTGAGATCCGGCTAAGCGATATACCAGGATAATGGGCAGCGGCGTTAATCTGTTATTCAATCACAATCTACTGCGATATCCAAGACGCCTGTAAAGTTAAGCGTGGAGATTCCCTGATGATGAGATGGCATATCCCTGTTGTTTGAGGAGGACGCCCGCGTCCAGCAATCCTCTTCGACGTGCTGATGATAGTGAAGATGAAAAGTTTCATTGGGTTTACATACGTGAAAAACGTTTCAGAACATTTATATAAAAGGAACTAGTTCAAACTTTGCTTGTAAGATTTGAGTCAAGTGATGTTAAATACAAGTTCACAATACAAGTTTAACTAGTACCAAATTCATGGTCAATCGTTAATTACATACTGAAAGTCAAACGTCTGCAATTTATCATCCTCATTATCAAGATATCAGCCGAGACACGTCTCACGCACATAGGCCTTATCAAATGATCGCGATATTGACTGGCCGTGAGCTCCTGCATCATTCATTTACCCTCGACCTTAACCCATTTGAAGCCAGCGTTCCCAATTGGGAACATTTTTTTCAAACAATTATAATTAAATGTTTAGAGCTTTTTTTAAGAAAAATAATATTTTACTTTAACACCACAAACTTGGTGTTAAAAAAATGTAAAAAAATTGGTCCCACGGCGTTAATTAAATAAACTGTACGTCTAGTCGGGGGTCAATCCACATCACGCTTCCAGATTCGACTGGCTATTCGAATTGTAAGGTCCTAACTAGTGGTGAGTGTTGAATGAAAGAACAGTTTTTTTTTTTACTGATCCTTTACCGTAAACGAATAAACTAGTTTACTGTTCACTGATAAACTGGTTTAACGAGTGCATCAACGAGTGTGACCCGAACGAGGCCGAATATTCCCGAGTTTTTCACGTTCATGACGTAAACTAGTCGATATTTGGACTGTTTTATAAACTAGTTTATCGTTGACGATAAACGATCTAGTTGCGTCGACTATAAAATCGTCAACGACTCACTACTAGTCCTAGCATCTGTGTGCTATGTGCCCCGTTTACTTGCACTTCAGCTTTATAACCCTTTGAGCTAAGTGTGCGGTGACTAAGAAATTCTTCTGGGGAACCACCTGTTTAGGATTCTCTGTCGCAAAATAACTCCGTGCTAGTTCTCTCTCAATTGTTCGACCATCAACCAACTTGTTTCGAAATGATCAAGTTCGACGAAAGTATATGATAAGACGTGTGAGAGTCAATGAGGCGAGATAGATGTGTCAGCAATCGTGGTAGGTGGCGAATCGTGGTCTCTGCCCACACTTATGAGATACCGGTGTAAGTATATGTATGTTATATTAAATTCCTAGATTTCGCCCATGGCACTGCCCGCGAGAATGTCTGCTTTCGAGCTTAATGGAAAATTCCGAAATAATTAAATATTTATAAAAGACTAGAACTATTTTTACTTGAACTCTCGTAACATAATGGCAGCTACTGAAACAGAAATCAGACAATATCTTCAGCTCTACTTAACCAATTTTGATTAAACAGACTGCAATATTTAAGTCGTAATACTAGTTTTATGACTGCAGTAGTGTGCCAAATCTACTTGCTGTTTTTTGCGTGAAGCTCGAACAAACAAACAAACAAATAAATAAACAGACGCGAACAAAACAAAAGAAGGTTTTGGTGTCAAAAGTGCTTAATTATGCGAGTTAGATTTTTTGAAATATATTGTACAGACAATGACATTTTAGTTTTATAATAGTATATATACGTAAATTATGGGAATACAAAGAACATTTTTTAAAATGTTAATGTACACATGCACGCTTTGACCCCCGCAAAGTACCCATTGTATCTCACACGACGCGATCTCACAACACACAAGCTTTTTTATTCGATGTCAAGACGAAGACGACGACGGCGAACGACAAAAAAAAAGGAATCGTGTGTAATGTGTACGAGCAGCAAAAAAGTTCCATAGACAAACAGCTGAGCAGTGATAAGCAACCGAACACCCGACGCGGTCGGGTTAGCTGACTATAGACAAGGGATTCTATTTCTAACACAAATCGTACAATCAACGATTATTATTTATGCAACATTGTTGCTGGTCTCGTCGGCATAAAAACAGTGTCACTCAATTCCTGGCCGTGGATGCTATGCGAACTAGTTGTGAGATGTACCAGGATAATGGGCAACAGCGTTTTCATGTTATTCAATCAAAATCTACTGCGATCTTGAAGACCTGCCAAGATAGGAGATTATGGCAAATCCTCCTTTTACAGAGGGGGCTCATGTCCAGCAGTGGACATCCACGGGCTGGCGACATATCGTATGAGAAATGGCGTGATAATAGATCAAGATAATTAAAACGCTGACAGTATCGTGAAATTGAAGTTCCAATAGTTTCGTGAATTAAAGAGATTGAAAATTAAAAATCGGCTGATGAAATATATTAGTGCAATATTTAAACGTATTAAGTCAAGCATTATTTTTTATAAGGCGGAAAGTCCAAGCGAATTGAGCCGTGAGCAAAAGATAGTATATTCAATTATCGACCTTCCTTATCTATTTTTTATCATATACAATAAAATTTAAGTCTGTCTTTGCTTTTTTTTATTTAAATTTAATATATAATGAAATATGTTTTAATATTGCAATTAAACTCGGTAATTTGTGGTTCGCACACTTAGGAAGGTATCTGAGTTGGTGAAGTCTACACGAACGGAATCGAGAGCAACAACTGAATATAAAAATCAGTCGCCGCGCGTTAGACTCGTAAAAATTGAAAAAAAAAAACGGTTCGACTGATTTGAATATTGTTTTTGTTCGCCTCAATACAGAGGTGGTTTATGAAATAAATAAAATTAGGAAACCCCAAAGGAACAGCCGAAAAATCGAAGAAATTGTTTCAGCTGGTACAAAGTTCACCGGGTCAGCTAGTAATTAATAAAAATCATACCATTACGATTAGTGTACAAGTACGGAGTAAACTAATGGCACCAACCAGAGAAACGAACACAACGAGAAGCATACAAGAAGTGGCAAGAACCAGATAACACTCGACAAGATAAGAAAGATAAGCGTAATCACTTACCTGGCGCCAGGTTTCCTCTAGGTTTCGCTCCAAGTATAGCAAGATTAACATTCGCTTTCCTCCCGTCTATAATTGGGTTGGGGTCCTTGCACGCTCTCTCCGCTGCGGCCCGGTCACCCATTATGACCTGCAAAGAGTTTCTATGTTCAGATCAGCTCATCTTTTCAAGGATAATTTAAAGTTGGGTCGATTTAAATACAAAATACATCAAGATATGAGGTCGTATCGCCATTACACATTGTGATGCATGCGTGAGGCGCGGCTCGTCACCTCGTCGGTTCTACAATCGATACGACCAGTTCATTTTGACCCTCCAATGATCATATTCACATATATTTTAAACGCTTCATCGGTGATGAAACAATTCGTCTTTCTTAAGCAATTTATTGAAATTATTTATCTAGTTCATTTGTGACTCCACGTTTCGATATTTGTGAAAATCCTCGCTCATCGATAGAAAATATTTGTAATTGTATCAACTACTTTGATTGTATTTGTGGTTGTATACTTGAGTGATTGTATAATGCGGGAGTTCTTTATAAAATTGTTACTCTGTAAATATATTGAATCACTTGACTTCAGGAGGGTCTTAGTAATGACCTCTAAATATCTAATGGCATATACAATTTTAAATACAAATGTCTCACATTTTTTTACAGTTTTAAAGTTGTTATTTTCTCAAGAAAAAAGATAACTCACTTGATAATATTTTTGAAATATCTGCATACAATTCATAAAATATTGATCACAAAGAATTTTTAATATGTTATTGTATTAGCATCTAAATATATAAAACCGTCTGTTTGACAATCAACGCACAAACTACTTAACCAAAGCTGCTAAAAGTGAGAAACTATCAGAGTAGCTTTCTTTAGTAGTCCAGGGAAGCTATTTTGAAAGTATTTTGAAAAATTTTACTGAGGTATTTTGAAAATTCGCACTTTACGACTTTCGAAGTGTGAGTCAAAGGACAGCAAAAGCTATTAAAGAAAATATAATAATATCTACTAATATTCTGCACACTTTCAGACTCATTGATTTAGTCCTAGTCTAGTCTCTAGAAACAAGGATTCCCTGTATCTCGGGTACTAGACAACGATAGACATTTAGATAAATACTAATACATACATATAAATACGACCATGACTCGGATACAAACATTTGTGCCCCTCACACAAGGTGTGCCTCTATCGGGATCCGAACCTGCGACTCACTGTCATAGAAAGCACGAACGTGAACAAAAAAAATAATCTTTTATTTATTCGACACGAACCCGTCAGTCTTGGACATCATCATATTCATCCCGTGGAAGTCCACAGCTGAACATAGCCCTACTCCTTTAAAAGGAAGGATTTGCCATAATGCCACAATAGCGCGTTTGGCAGGCGTCTTGGAGATTGCAGTAGATTTTGAGTGAATAACAGGATAACACCGCTGCCCGTTATCCTGGCACACCCCGTAGCTGGTTCTCACAGCAACCACAGGAAGAGATGGAGTGACGCTATTATTATGTCGGCGCCACACAACAAAATGTGAACAACTTAATTATCTTTAAAACTAGCAAGTATGAAATTTAAATAACGATGGCATAATGTTTTAAAATGTGAGAACTATGTCGCCATTTTTTTTTTGTATTTAACGAAGAATTACTTAAGATTAGCTAGAGCAATCTACATTGATGTTCTATATTCATGGCTCGTGTTAACAACAAGTCTTGTGTCAGTCCATAAGCTTCGATACATTTCGATCACATGCGTTTATCGCGCTGCCCTTAACCCTAAACCCCTTCAGTTTTTGGCCTATTAACCCATTTGCATCGTAAGCGTATAAATACGCTGAATTTTACTGGCCACTATCACCGGATATAAAATTTGAGCGTATATACAAAATGCGCTCAAATTTTCTAGTCACTAACCAAAACCATTTGCATATTTTCAATTTTGTTGTGAATTTTACATTCGGACAGTAAGAATAAAACAATCATTAATTTAAAGCTATAAATATTCTAAGATGGGTACACTCTTGTAAGTCGGTAGGGTGCCCATTACGCCGGCCGAATTTCCTCATTGTATAGCTACGAGTATTGCTAAACGTTGAGCTAAATAGCGGCCAGCTTTCTGATCTCCTGTTGTGCTGACCAGGCGGGCCGCGATCACTTTGAAAATTGTGAGCTCCTGCTCCCCAAGGCCCCTAAAGTTTCTACTCCAAACGCCTCAAAAATATAATTTGTGCTGATTGAAATGTATTTGCGGAACTTGAGGAATTCAGCACGGGTAGCCGCGCCGGCAGCCTCGATAACTGTTTCCGATAGATGAGACGGTGCGAGTGTCGACGCAAGTAGAGTCCCACACTAAAGGCCATTCCATCCTCCACATGATTAATGTCATTCCGTTAGGCCTCTTAACGTCATCACAACAGATCATTAGGTTCCAAAATACTTGGAACATTCAATTTAGTTAATCACGATTATTATCAGTAGAATGTTGCAAAAGATTTAAGTGTTAATTCTGATAATTTTGAAGAAGAAATTAAGCCAATAAAATGTAGACGAATTATGGATACAATATCAGATAGTGATGAAGCTGATTATCAAAATAATAGTGAAATTGAATTCGAGTGGGAAGAAAAAAATGTGTTTTACTAAAATACATAAATTTACAGGTGTTGGCAGAATAATCAAAGACGTCATATTGCGCAAAATAACTAAAATTTCCACCATTAACAATATTATATATAGACCAAAACCTATTTGCAATTTATTTTTCCTTACAATGTTGAAATATGAAGTTTTTTTTTCATTTCTAGTAATTTTTTATTTAAATATAAAAGTCTGGTAACATGGGCATTTTTTTCGTATTTCCTCATGATACAAAGGGGTTAACTGGAATCGAAAATTCTTCACAACTACATTTCTGTTCTATGTGTTCCACTTTCATGACAAAATTCTTAAATGTCGTGTTGCTAGCGAAGTTCGTCTTACGAACGTGTTCTGTCGTACTAAAATTAATATTAAATAGTTTATTTTTCATGACAACATAGACGATGTAAATTCTAAATTTTATTTTATTTCCAGAATACGCGAGAACCACAAATGTACATAATTTTAGAATTCGAAAAGCATTGTATGTAAATTTTCATCGATGAAAAACAAACTTATGTCACCACCTGCTTCATATCAGCCGAAGAACCGTTAACCGTACAAATTAGAGTTAGTGAGTGCAACAGCGTGGTCGCAACGATAAGAAAACTAACAACGTACGCAGACTAAATGGCTGTTATTAACTTTGCTGACGTTTTATTAAACGATGTTTCATAATGAAATAGCAGATACCGCACTAACAAGGTTATGACGTTTCTTTTTTTTTTAATTGAATCTATAGGCACGGTAAAATCTAATAAGACACATTTATGCAATACGCGTGTATAGTACGACAAAACTCATAGATACCATCGACTAATTTTGTCAAAACAAACTTGACATCCTTGAAACATTCAAAACGTATCGTACTGAAAAACAACCTAAAAAATTAACTTATGATACATGTATAAAAAAAGACACGTGGACATTTTCTAGCCCCAAACTACGATTCCATGTATCGTGGATATTACAATAAGATACTTATGCATTATACACGTTTATCGGTTGAAATTCGAATCCAGGAACAACCTAAAGTTTTTTTCCTATGAATTTATATCAATCTTACTATCATATTTTTAGAAACAACAAGCTCAACTTGGTGGTTCAACCGTGAACAAGTAATACAGAGACTGACTGACAAACTTTCACTTTTAAAATATTATTTATTGTAAACTATAATAAATACTAGTTATGGTCCATGATTCCGCACGCTTAGACTACATATTATTAGATAGCTGGCTTATAATTTAAATTTTACTCTCAATTACTACTATTTATGAATTATGCAGGAACCCTAAATATTTCGAGGCATACCATAAACATTTTCGGATTAAGAAGAACTTAACCCGAAAATGTTTATGGTTATTGAGTAAAGATTAAAAATTAAAATTATAGATAATATTTAAATAATAGCTAGTTACCGCCATTTTTGTCTATGGATACGGAGCCGCGGGTGACAGCTCGTAATAAATAAATTCGATTATGATGTTTTACCTGTAGCGACGAAAGATTACCTCTTATTTGCGATTCAGCACAACCGTTAGAGGCATGTTCTTTATAACATCACAAGACAGAAATAACAACGCAAATTACACTCAAGTCAGTGACTTAAAAGCAATCACAGTGTAGAGGTGCGATCTAATGCATACTTCTTTTATTTTAACTAACACTGGCATACTTAACAGTTTTGTTTGTGAAATTGTATAATGAAAAAACTCAATATTTATTAGCAGGTAATAATTAGTAGTACGCGAGTTTTGGCGGCAACCCGAGTGAAGCATCGCTTGAAGTTTCATTTTAACGTTTTATATTAGTTTATTGTGATGTTTAATATATAAATTTGGTGTTGTTATGTGTATTAATCGTCAATAATCGTTAATAATATTGAAACATTGGAATAAACTGTGACTAACATAGCGAAATGACCGTATATTTTCAAGGCAATATACCTGTAGGAATTTTGCTCTGTCAAAGTGGCATTCGTCGGATTGACTTCAAAACTCCCAAAGAAGCAATAAAATGTGGCACACCGATATTTTATTGTTAACTTGAAACAATATTATATAACTTTAAAAATATATATACACTCGACACTATCAAAAATAGCGCGAATTTGCAGCCGATTGCGACTATGAAAAATAGAAGAAGAATTAGTGGTAAGTGCTCGTTAAAATAACCACAGTCAAGTGATATGGAAGTTTTAACCATAAACTATTATACTGTTAATTTTTACGATTCAACTTACGGGCAAAATTATTATTTATTATTATTTTTATATTTTTAAAGACATTATCTTTAAAAATCCTTCATGACCATGAGGAATAACTCATTTTTTCTAACATTTCAATGTGTTTCTGTTTCTAGTTTTCATTATTTATTTTTATATATTATATTTCATACACTTACGGTATGTATATGGAGAGACTTTTAATGACTATGCGATTTTCTACCAATTGACCCATAGTGAACAATATGAAGAAAAATAAAAGAGTATGAAACACTAGGTTAACCGGCGGAGTACGGTAGCAGGCGTGGCCGCCGTGGTTCTTTATGCCGCCTTAAGCATCTAAAGGTGCTATGGTACGGGGGGAACAAGCTTAAAATTCCCCCACCAGAAGTGCTCAAAATATCGAGGCAGTGACGGACATTGTTAGGACACACAGAGCATCCTGAACCTCTCTAACGTATCAGTGAAGGACACCGCAGTTTTTATTTAGTGGGAGTATGACACGTCCTGTAAGCTGCGCTGCACCCATGATTTGCGATAGTCCTATATACTTAAGGACATTCTCTGCATCAAAAAAGGTTAACAAAAGCTTATATAAGTACATTGGTGGCCTTGTGGTGCCAGACATGCGATCAAAACGTCGTGGATTCGATCCCGATTCCGTACAAATGATTTATTTCTAATTCATGTACGGTCTACATTGTAGACATCAATGTACTTAACGGAGAAGGAAAACTTCACGAGGAAAACTACATGCCCGCATGGGTGTGTGAAGTCTACTAATCCGCACTAAGCCTGCGTGGTAATCTACGGACTAATCCCCCTCCTGATTAGGGGAGGACTGTAACTTTACAAAAATTAATACATAC
>WUAW01038618.1:47537-73392 GCA_017165845.1 Thaumetopoea pityocampa | reverse complement strand
CTCTTACGACTCCCTGGGAAGTGAGGGGGTGGTGACCATGGTATTCTAAAGCCGTCACCACACGGCAAGTCATATAATATATGGACAGTGTCAATGTTACTCTTAAACGTCACGGTAACATTTTTATAAAAAATGAACAGTGGCGCCTTTGCTTTTACACTCCTCATAATGGAGTTGGTCTTCTGTACCTATCTATTCTGTGGTTTTATGTTCTAAACGTGTACTTAATAATAAATACGAGTATAATCACCAAACGTGGGCGACGACGTCTAAATTATAAATATGAGCTAACACCCAAAGCATTCCGATTCATAATATAGTGGACGTGAGAAACATATTAAATTTATAGTACAATTTGCATCCGTTTGACGATATAGTAATATAGTTGACGCTTTTAATGGTTGCGCAATTAACAACACTTATCGCGGACTTTAACATCTGCTAACTTTATGTTTAACATTGCGTCATTAAATACGACTGATTGGCACAGTGACTGTAACCAATGAGTCCCGAGTTGGAATCCCGGTGAGGGGCAAATTTTGTGTGATGAGGAGATATTTGTATCCCAGTCATGGACGTATTTATCTATATACTAGTTTTTTCCCGCGGCCCCGCGCGCGTGAATGTCAATTTCCCGCTACATGGGAAATCCCGAAACAATCATAGATTTACATAAAATCCTTGGAATCACTTTTACTTGAACTCTCGTACTTTAACGGTGGCTATTAAAGCAGGGATAAAGCTGTATCTTCAATTCTACTGAACCGATTTTGATAAAACATGCCACAGTATTTAAGTCGGAATATTACCTTTAAGACTGTAACAGTTGGACCGAAATCTACCCGCTGGTTTTTGCGTGAAGTTCGAACAATCAAACAAAAATTGATTTTGTTTCAGAAGCTCTTAATTGTCGATCTGAGTAGTTATTTTAAATATCTTTGATTTATAAAACATGAGATTTAACAATTTTATAATAGTATGGATATCTACATATATATATGTATTGTATTTGTCTATACAAGTATGTATATAATTCTCTAGTACCCAATATACAGGGAATCCTAGTTTGGGACTAGATCAAATGTGTGAAAGTATTTATAAGATAAAAAATACTAATGATGTTATAGAATGATGAATAAATAAATAAACTTTGTGTCACGTGAACTCTAGGACCACACAATCGGCCTATTTTATGTCTTGTCACGAGAGCACCGCCTTCGCAATTTAACAGCGTCGCAGTCCTATGTCACCGCAACGCGTAGTCGAGAATCAAATAAAGATGCGTATCTGTACACGTTGCAATGACAATAAAGAAGTAGAGATAAACCTACTTACATAAAAGTGCAATAAGGTTTTAAACAACAAGAATGGTATATCCCAAACTAAACCTTCAACACAAGTCAATAAAGTTCAAATTTTATAAATGAACCACTTCAATGCAAAAAGGTTTTAAGCAACAACAATGGTATATCCCAAACTAAATCTTCAATACAAGATCATAAAGTTCAAATTTTATAAAAGTACCACTTCAATGTTTGACACTTTATTGCATGTTGTCGTTTAGCATTCCCGGCGAGTTGACACAAACAATGGTCTCATTCATAAAAAATCTAAGAAAATGTGTAGTACATAAGTAATGTGACGATTTTTATGTTACTTTAATGGCAATTTCGTTTGGATACCGCCCGCGCCGGGAGAATACT
Organism: Thaumetopoea pityocampa; assembly: GCA_017165845.1. Lineage (NCBI taxonomy): Eukaryota > Metazoa > Arthropoda > Insecta > Lepidoptera > Notodontidae > Thaumetopoea > Thaumetopoea pityocampa. Next base: position 71,689 of record WUAW01038618.1, on the reverse strand, counting down.
GAACAAGGGAGTTCTTTGTTGATTGGTCATTTGGTCAATATGCTGATTTTGACATAACAGACTTATTGACTTCATTTTAAAGTTGTATTCGCTTTTAGTCATGAAACCGCCGTCTGCGCCGTCTCAAGGACATAATAATCTACTCGTACATAGGTACATAAATTTTTTCTTCTAACGAATACCTAAAGGACAAATGATTTTAACAACAAAACATAAAACCTATTTATATACGTAGTACTGGTGCTGTTGTATGGAAGATTTTAGACTAATTATTGAATTTAAGTCATTGTAAAAATATGCTTTAAATTTTAGATAAATTATCTTTTATATTATGCTTTTTAACCTTAGCATGTCATTTGGATTATGATAAAACACGCTCAACGATTTGTTAATTATAATGTAAGTACATCAAGATGTGTATTTGCCATGATTTAGCAAATAAATTTTGAATTTACCCTGTTACCACTGAGTAAGTATGTTTTTCAAATATCTTCGAAGCTACATAGAATAAATACTGTTTGTATTGGCAACAACAAATTGCATTAAATGTCGTATTCAACATTTATAATCACATTTCAATTTATATGATGTACACAAGGACTAGAATTAGACAAACTCTTTTTTAATCTATTATAGATGTTTAATCTAAAAAGACACTGATACTTTTTATACATCATTAAAGCAAAATTAAATCAAAAATCATTAAAATATGAAATTAAAAATGTATTAATAATTACTGTAGATTTATTATATTAAATAATAATTATCGTAGAAATATCAGACCCAAAACTTATAATCACACTTCAATTTATATGGTGTATACATACAAGAATTCGAATTAGTCAAACATTTGTTAAACATCTAGAAACAGAATTAGTCAAACATTTGCTAAACATCTAGAAACAATTTGACTATGCGTGTTTTTCTTACATTCTCAAAGCTAAAGGAAATTTATTTGCTTTAGCAACAACAAATTGCATTAATTCTAATGAAGAAAAATCTAACTTATGTGGATCCAAATAATGAAATCACACTTTATGTTGTTACAAAAACTGGAACTAGATAAACAATTGTTAAACATCTAGAAACAGTATATGTATCTGTATGTTTTCCAAACATACTCAAAGAAACAAGGATGAATATTTGCATTAGCAACAATGAATGGTAATAATTATTGCAGAATGCGTGCAGCCGTAGTGCAAACGACCTGTGATTCATTCGAGTTTGCATGCATTGATAGACTGACTGGCGGTCCGTTTTATTGTGCCAGCGCCAACGTAACATGATTAGTTTCTAAAGCTATATTATGCACTTCATTCGCATTCTGATTCTAATGCAAATAGAATATTGGATGTTCGGATGACTAGTTGTTTTAACTCTTCTGACTGTGACTAGTCATCATGACATCGATTGTAGAAAGAAAATATTGACTAGCGACATCTCCATCAATATTGAGTTATATTCGGATTTTTTTGCATCCTTACGTCAGCACCTTGATTTTACTAATGCAACATTACATATGCATTACATGCATATGACTTTTACGTTTTCTTCTTGGAGACTACTTTTGGCAATATCTGTTTATTATCAAATATATTAATTGATATAGCGCACCCCACGCTTTTGATTGTAAAATTATTTTTTATTGTTTAGTTCGGTTTTCTTATAAAACGTTTTGTTTTAGTTTTTTAAATTATTATTTATTTTTAATTTTTTAGTTCTGGGTTTTTTTAATATCCTAATGATCCTGGCCAGGATGTTTGAAAAATTTATAATATTATTGTATTGTCATCGGTCCTTTAGAAGTATCCAAAGTTTCAAGTCGATCCGATGGTTTTGGGTGAAAATTGTGTCCAAAGATTCCGTTACATAGATAGATAGATACAAATCAAGCTAATATAAAGCGTGTAAAAAATTAGATTTTGTATCGCTCTACTTTAGTTATTATGATGGTGTTTCGTTAATTTTACTTCTCCACTATTGATAAATTCTGTTTGACAAATCAGGGGTAATTTTCTTGTAATTTGTAATACATAAATGCCGGGAGCCTGCCCTTTGTTGATAAATAAAAGGTGGTGGTACCGACTCATGAAAGTTGTCCGCTATAAGCTCTACCAACAGTAACTCCATTTATTGAGCACTATCAGTCCACTGATGGACGTAGGATATCCTCAACCGGTTACTGCCAGCAAGTCATTGATGAGTTCATCCGGATGGGTAATACTACACTTTTTTTGCTGATACGTAGTCTCCACTCCAAGATTCGTCTGCTCCAGAGAACATTGTTTTTTCGGCAAATGTGACCGAAGTATTCAATTTCTATTAAAATCGGTTGGCGACGCCACTCCGTAATACAGCGGCCGTCGCAAAAGCATTAATAATGGAATCATCGACGAACTAATTCGTACAGTTTGTCTACAAGAGCCCTCTTAGAACTTGGATTGTTTGCGAACTGTTCGGGACTAAATGTAATACCAATAGATCTTTAACGCAAATTACCTCTTTCGTCCACGGGCCTTTGACTAGTTCAGGATTGACGACTTTCGTCCATCGCTGCATGCACTGGATGTCCGATCTGTCAGCGAACTCGGCAGCTATCTGCTCCCAGTTCTCGTTATATATCTTAACTAATCTCTTCAGCTTTTTGTCCTGAAATTTTTATATTTCGTTTCATTAGAAAAATTACCGTTGCACCTGCAACAGATTTTTGCTTTTGTTTTTGATACATATTGACTATATCCATATAAACATACATCAACCAAAAATGCACTTCTAGGTACAATACTTAGTAGTTACTTCTATGGTATATCATAGAAGTAACTACTACTTAATATTATAATACTTCTAATGCATGCGTACTGCACGACATAGCTGTCAGATATATATTTTATTTTAATTTATTGGAACTGCGAACTGAATTCTTTTGAACTTATAAAATATCAATATTCGGAGGTTTTGTTTTTATGCAAATCTGATTCTATTTAAAGACCCTCAAATAACATGAACAAATAATTTACCGGAAAATTATATTGTATATTATTCTTTTACTTGACGCTAAAAGACTAAAACTTTTGAAACAACCCAGGACTTATATTTATGTATGGAAAACATTAGACCAAAATTATATTCCATTGGTCTGAGGCTATACTATGCTTTCAGCACAGTAGACATAAGAGACAGTGTGGAGAATTTCGATAGGAAATCTCATATTGACTTACAGATTACAAGGCCGTCTTGTACGACCGCTTCTAATGAAATGTATTAAAGTTGTACACGTAGTATTCGAAACGGTCGCACAAGGCCTTTTTAGTGTGTGTGTGTGTGTGCGTGTGCGTGTGCGTGTGCGTGTGTGTGTGTGTGTGTAGTATAGAATAGAATAAACTTTATTGCACACACATTTGTTTGTCCTATTTAAATAGGACAAACAATTAATTATTACAGTACATACATAAAGTGTGCACAAAGGCGCCTTACCGCGAAGACGCAATTTCTTCCAGGCAACCTCTTAAATAGGAAAAGAAGGAAGTTATAACGCGTAAATTTTTCTAAGAAGATTTCCTGCTAATCTACTATGCTTTCAATCTGTCAATGTATCAAGCGAGATAGTTTGAAAGATAATAACTGTTCGTATATAAAAAAAACGCAGTTCCAAAAATTAGTAAGATACATGGATATTAGGTATGGCAAACGTATTAAGTATTGGTATTTGGTATTACGTTAGCTTGGAGTGGAAAAGTTCAAGGTAGCAATCACGAAATCCTTTAATCTATTCCCAATTAGCATTACTCTAAGCGCTGCTGAGTTCTGGTTACTTGGTAAGGTAACCACAGTTCATACACTTCTCGACAATTATAACCACACAGGCATAACATTTCAGTCCTCAAGAGTAGCAACAAGGAATAAGGATAAAAACATACATAAGGATCAAAGCAGCAAGTATATCAACCCACATTTCTCGTATTCACCATCCATTTTCAAAGACTTATGGGTGACATGGCAGCCCACTTACCATCAAATGGACAGCATTTTCCATTGCTAGATCCATGATGTAAAAAAATATTCTGTTTAAAATCTTATATACAATGAATAGTAAAGTAGGTTCACAAAATTACCTCGTCTTTGGTCCATCGTCCCTTGTTGATATTCTTCCTCGGCCCAAGGCTTTTGGTTGAAGACGACAGATCTTCGTAGGCGGCCGCCGAATCCTCTGAGTATTCGCTCGTCTCTGACTCATAGCCACCGCGTCTATGGACAATAGGATTTGAATATTAGCATAAGATTTAGCACGAAAAAGTGGCAATGGACCGGTCATGAATGCCAGATGAGTTCTTAGTTGAAATGAGTCCATGATCACGAATCGGTGAAGTAATGTAGGATACCCGTCGGACGAGTGGACTGACGACTTATGCAATGTGGCCGTACCGGCCACATTGCATAAGTCCATAAGCCATAGCTGAATTCAGAAAGTAGAAGACCGAAAAGTCTGGCGCAAATTCTGACGCAATGAAATGTGAAATGTTGAAATAATGATGGATCGTGGATTTCAGATTGGGAATCTTAAAAACTGCTCTACTTTTGTGTTGACTTGAAAAGAAAAATACATTCCCTGTATAGGAAAGTCTTACAGTTCAGCGCTACGTTCTGAAACACCAGTAGCAACTTATGCCGTAATTCATAAAGTCGTCCGCTGTATGAACAGAAAATCTAAAATTTTCTAAAATAACGCTGCAGCCCGTTCTACTGGTACATCCCTTAGTTGGTTCTTACAGCAACCACGGCAAGAGATGGAGTGACGGTATTATTATGCCGGCGTCGTACAGCATGTCTTTAAATACAAAATACGACAAGCTCGCCCACATAAAGTAATGCTTGTGCTAATGCGGCTCCCATGATTTTATTATGCTTCGGGACAGTAGAAGGAAGCTATTTGATTCAACTGTGTGCGAGCGAGCTCCAGGAGGTATCTTGGTCCTCGGTGCAACGAGATGCAACAGGTATTTCTACTCGTTAAAAAGGGCAGAATTTGACAACAAATCCCAGCAGCGTTCATAACGAGGAAAACCGGAGGTTCCGCAAATGTCATAGATCACTTGCCATATTCTTCGTTTTTGGGTAGACCCCTACTTAGCTAGTATTGTTCTTTTTTTGGAATATCATCAATTTCAAATGTGCTTTTGAGCGCTGACTTGTACCTTTTTTAGGTCATAGTCGACCCCTGGTGGTCGACTATGACCACTTAGGGTATAATAATAATAAAAATAATCTTTCCTTCACCAGAAAACGTAAGTTTTTATAGCGCTATACGTAGATAAAAATTATTGTAGTTTAATCTAACTCTACTATATAAAAAGCTTTAGTGCCAGATTTACTTGAGCTCTTGTATCTTAACGGCGGCTACTAAAACAGGGATCAAGCTGGAATTTCATTTATACTGGACCGACTTTGATGAAACATGCTGATTTAAGTCGAAACAGTAGGTACCTTTAAGACTGTAAGTTTAAACAAAATCTACCCGCTGGTTTTTGCGTGAAGCTCGAACAAACAAACAAAAATCTATATATTTGGTTTCAGAACTCCTTAATTAGTCGATCTGAGTAGCTCTTTTTAATATTTTTGATTTACAAAATTTGTCATTTAACAATTTAATAGTATAGATAGATAGATAGATGAGTTAAAGTTCTAAAATATAAAAATAAATATCACACTGATATCATATATATATATGATATAAATCCTGTTTATCCTGCCGCGCGCACGGCCTCTGATAATAATATCTCTTACGTAATCACCGAAGTGGTCCTGAGGCCTCAACACGTGTTGTTTTTTATGTGAACATTTTGGGCGACCGACGTAAGACATAAACTAAACTACCTACACACATCATTCATACATTTTAGGGGTACATATTTAACCCTTTCGCGCCGAACACCGTATATTCCCGTGATAAAAAATGTGACAAATAGTCAAAGACCGTATTTATCCGATTTCATTATATTTACGCGATGAATGCCGGACGCTTCCGTTTTATATGTTAGATATGTTTATTTGTGTTTATAGGCAAGTTAAACCGTGTCTATTATTTTATTTGTCATGTATGAATCTGGCAGTAGTAGTTGTTATTTCGACCGTACGATTCCGCAAACCTCGAAAACTGCCCGTCTTATGGGCATACTTAATAGGAAAATAGCACGTCGCGAAAGGGTTTATACAAGGTTAGGTGGCATGCTTGATGTCTTAGCGACACGACCAGGGATCCAGCAGAATACCAGCGTCGGGTATACTATCTAGCATCATGCTGAGCTATGTTTCCATTTGGTACAGTTATTTCTTCTCATAGATATTAGAATATCTCTTTTTCTGTATCTTTATTAAGCTGTATCAAGTAAACTTTTTCTTTCTTTCTAAATGAACTTCAAGGAGTTAAAATTAGTTGTTGTCTTATACGTTTTTATTCAGTGGTATTTTTTGTAGCACTGAAAATCCTGTATAAGACTAGGTTTGCTAATTACATCAACGTATAATATGATTACATCAGTACAAAATTAATGATTATATACTAAAAAAATATATGTATTTACTACATATGTAGTATACTCACCACCCGGGCGCGATTATAAAAGAAATTAAGCCATTAGCACAAACCACAGCGTACCTCGAAATGATTTAGGACTAGTATATAAAGAATTTAGTGATGATGATAATTTATAACCAATGTTTATCTCTAGTCTTATATCTATATCCTTGTCAAATTTCAAAACAATCCGCGCAATGGTTGAGGCAAAGAGTTTTAATTACTAAAGTATGTTATTAATACTCCAAGGGTTGAGGCATGAGGAGGTAACAAAAACACAGACAAACGCATTTTCGCATTAATTATAATAGCGTGGACATTACTAGAGGCGTTTAAACTATACATGTCCCGTCACTGAAAATAATATCAACAATGAGCTATAATTACGCCCCGTTGCCACCATTTATCGACAGGTTATTCCAAAAACATGGCGCCAGAATCTATAAAGTTCGCAGAACAGCCCTTCTTGATTAAAACAAAACTGAATACACACCTTCATAAATCTATACTATTATAAAATGGTTAAATATCAAATTTTCAAAAATATTTAAAAAAGTACTACTCAGATCGTTAATTAAGGGCTTCTAAAACCAAATCCGTCGATGTTTGTTTGTTTTTTGTTTGTTTGTTCGAACCTCACGCAAAAACCAGCGGGTAGATTTTGATTAAACTGTTACAGACTTAAAGGTACTATTCCGACTTAAATACTGCGGCACGTTTCATCAAAATCGATGCAGTAGAATTGATAATACTGCTTTTGTTTGTTTGTTTGTATGTTCGAGCGTCACGCAAAAACCAACGGGTAGATTTTAGTTAAACTACTACATTCTTAAAGGTATTATTTCGACTTAAATACTGCGGCATGTTTCATCAAAATCGGTCCAGTAGAATTGATGATACAGCTTGATCCCTGTTTTAGTAGCTGCCGCTTTGAGTACGAGAGGCCAAGTAAAAGTGGTTCTCAGACTTTTTATATAAATCTAGGATTGTGTCGGGATTTCCCGTGTTGCGAAAAAACGACATTCACGCGGGCGGAGCCCCGGCAAAAGCTAGTAAACTATAAAATCGATTGAAAATAATAGTTTCCAGTATCACTATAGATAGATGAACAATAAAATTCGCAAAACACCCTTGTTGTTTAAATACAAATCAAAATTTTAATATGTGTATAATAAGACTTTAATATGTGAGAAAATAAGGTTTAAAACCAATTGCGAATAATATATTTTATTGTACAGAAACAAGTTTGGTTTCTATAGAAGACTAAGCCAAGAACAAGGTGACTAAATCATTCTCCAATCAGTATGCCTCGGTGAGGTAAGAATGGGTATAAAAACAGTTTATTTATGCATACCAAGCTCCGAGACATCAGCTGATATAGAAACCAGTTTAGGTTCTCATTCATTGCAAATACCTGTATTTGGACTTGAGGTATTTATGTTTTAAATTCACAGAATTGCTTAAGTACACATTTAAGACGGGGTCTTAAATTGCTAAAAAAGTAGGATTCTTGAAGCGTACAACGAAGTGACAGATGGAAATAAATTTACGCGATAAATATATTGCGCTAGCTTTTGCCCACGGCTCCGCCCACGTAAACGTCGGTTTTCCGCAACATGGGAAATCCCGACACAATCATAGATTTATATAAAAAAAACTTTAACCACTTTTACTTGACCTCTAATAACTAAGCGGCCACTACTAAATCAGGGATCAAGCTATATCTTATATTCTACTGGAGCGATTTTGATGAAACATTCCTCATTAATTAAGCCGGAATGGTACCTTTAAGACTGTAACAGTATAATCAAAATCTAGTTATTCTGGCTTTCGCGTGAAGTCGGAACAAACAAACATCGACGGGTTTGATTTCAGAAGCCCTTAATTAGTCGATCTGAGTAGTTTGTTTTTAAATATTTTTGATTTTTGAAAATTTGACATTTAACAGTTTTATAATAGTATAGATTTAGACACATGGACTCAAAATATTTGTGTTTTAAATTTACAAAACTGCTCGAGTACACAGTTAAGACGGAGTCTTCTTAAATCGTTAAAAAAGTACTGAACCGGACCGACCAATCTACCAACCAAACGATTTAAGTACTGGCCGGAATCATCCCCAGTCCATGTTCGTCCCCACTACAGAGGCACGTATCTCCCCTAATTTTTTTTTATCGACATTCCATCACGTCATTTATTTAAAACTTCAAGAAGTATGTAACTGGTAGATCGCACAGGGTTTCGTCAGTAAACAATAGATCTTGGGTCTAATCAAGTTGGCCATCCCTGCCACATACAGTAGTCGGAGGTCAATCGGCACTACGGTTTCCAATTCGTGGTCGACATTCCAGCACTTTGAGGCTCCAACGTGTATCGCGCTAGGTCGGGTCTGCAAGCCACGTGCTCTGCCGTCTGCCACTTCAGCTCTGTGACCATTTGAACTTCAGCGCCTGTGGCTCTTTTGCGATATCTTCATTTATAATTGAATGATACAATACAGTTAAATTAGAACGTAAAAATATTACTGTCATTTCTAAATTACATAAAATATTTTCAATTGATATAAGATTTGGTTTACAATACCCATCACATCATATGTGTTTCATCGAAATATAATGTTTTATGGAAAAAAATCCTTATAATACACTCGCGGTTATTATAATTCGTTAATTTATGATCATGGACAAATTTATCAACACACCCACATATTTAATCGACATTAAATTCAAAGCCGGTACCTCAAATTTTTGGTATCAGAAACAAGTTTCCAAATCTTTTATCTTAAACGGAATGTATGTATGTATGTACAGATAATCAGCTTGGAGATGTTTTTGCGTTTGTAATAGTGTTTGTACACGCAGTGACTAAAACCGGAATAAACCAGCCTCCCCCCCAGCCAAGTTGACCTTTTACAATCGTTAACGCTAATAGAAACGAAAAAATGTATTGGAATGACATTTCTAATCGCCAAGTCACCCGTGACTTATCGAATAATTATAAAATTTTTAAATGTCAAATTTTCAAAAATTAATGATATTTAAAAACTAACTACTCAGGTCGACTAATTCAGGGCTTCTGAAACCGAATCCGTCGATGTTTGTTTGTTTGTTTGTTCGGGTTTCACGCAAAAACTAACGGTTAGATTTTGATTAAACTATTACAGTCTTAAAGGTACTATTCCGACTTAATTAATGCGGCATGTTTCATTAAAATCTGTCTAGTAGAATTGAATATACAGCTTGATCCCTGTTTTCGTAGTCGCCGCTTAGGTACGAAAGGTCAAGTAAAAGTTTTTTATATAAATTTATGATTGTGTCGGGATTTCCTATATTGCGGAAAACCGACGTTTACGCGGGTGGAGCTGCGGGCAAAAGCTAATATCGAATAAAAATATCATTCCAATACATTTTTTTCGTTTCTATTAGCGTTAACGATTGTAGAAAGTCAACTTGGCTAGGGGACAGTTTACGCTACACGTGCCTCGCACTCTCGCATCAATCACTAATTCATACATACTAAATATTATAGAGGTAAAATTTGTTTGTTGTAAGTTTGTATGTAGGAGGTAATCTCCGGAACTAATGATCCAATTCTAAAAAAATTTTCACTGATAGAAAGCTACATTATTCGTGAGTGCTATAGGCAATAAATTATATTTACATCATGAATATTAGCCGAATTATCACATTGTTTGTTTAGCAAGACAGAAAACAATACAATTACGAAGAAATTATGGTGCACGCGCGGAAAAGTTTTTGAGTAGATAAGTCCACGTGAGCGGAGCAGCGGACAACAACTAATGTATTATATTTTAGTTTTATAATTTACTAGCTTTTGCCCGCTGCTCCGCCCGCGTGAATGTCGATTTTCCACTTCATGGGAAATCCCAATACAGATTTATATAAAAATCCTAACAACCACTTTTACTTGACCTCTCGTACCTTAACAGCGATTACTAAAATAGGGATCAAGCTATATCTTGCTGTATTTTTCTGTATTGTACTGAACCAATTTTTATGAAACATGCCGCAGTATTTAAGTCGAAATAGTAACTTTAAGACTGTAGCACTTTAACTAAAATTTACCCGCTAGTTTTGGGTTAGCTAGCGTGAAGCCCGAACAAACAAACATCGATGGATTTGGTTTGGCAGAAGCCCTTAATTAGTCGATCCGAGTAGTTTGTTTTTAAATATCTTTGATTTTTGAAAATTTGACATTTAACAATTTTATAATATTTATAAGTATGTTTCATACTCCTTTATTTTCCATCGCATACTTCACCTACTTTATGTTATGTTGGCAACGTCCAAAGGTGGACTGATACAAAATGCTTTGGGCTTTAATTCCACCCTTACGCCAGTCTATGAAGTGTAAATAAATAAATATAATATTGATAAAAGTTAAATTAAAAAGAAATTTAACCTTTTGAAAAAAAAATCAGCAGATCACCTAGTAGGTATATGTAAACCACTATGTTATGTATGACTATGTCCAGCTGTGGGCTGTCACGTGTTGATGATTAGACTTATCCAGCATATATACAATACTGTCGGCTCTGTCAGCCACAGAAAACACGTAGGTCCTTACAATTTTAAGATTCAAATAAATTCTCTCAATACACCTTTCCCACCTCATCCTCTTTCCTTTGCTCTCCATTACGCCGTGGGAATGCAATAAGGAACTTACTTTTGAATCTTATAAAATGACGGCGTCGTGGTTCGCACCACCCGACACGTCTCATTGCCCGCGGAGGCGAAATGTGGGCTGCGGATAGCCACTTTGCTACATCAAACGATCGTAGCAGGTGGAAGGAAGTGGTCTCTGCTTACCCCAATGGGAAAGAGGCGTGACTATATGTATGTACCTACTATGATCTCTGCCTACCCTTATGGGATATCGGCGTGAGTGTATGTATGTATAAATTGTGCCTTTATGAAAAATATTTTTGACTTCGACTTTAACTTATTCTATTATAGCTTTGTAAAATTTTCATAGAACAGCTTCCCTTTTATTTATATATGTATATTGCACGTTCTCTTCTGATATCATTCATTATAATGAAATTACTACCATAAATGTTTGGTCGATTTGTCGACATTTGTGAGGCGGCACTTCGGCGAAAAATACTATCCCGATTGTGTGGTTCCTACAGTTAAGCATGGCGGCCGCAGCATTATGATTTGAGGCTGCATGTCTGCCAGTTGTGTATGCGAAATGTCAGTTGGAGAAGGGCGCATGGACATTGAACAGTCAAAAGTACGTACAGTGCGATTCAAATGAGAATAGGATCGAATTTGCGCCATATTGTGACGTCATAGCTGTCAAATCAAACTAATAATGACTTTAAATAATTAAATATTATATTTGATCAATTTACTATTATTTAACGTTTTTATTTAAATTTAATGCAAGACTTTTTAAACAAAGTGTTCTTTGCAAACCGTATTTTTCAAGTGACATTTGACAGATAGAGGTCATTGACGTTCCTATTCTTATTTGAATCGCATTGTAAATGTGTTTGAAACCGTCCCAATACCGTCGTTAACGCACATTTTTAACGACAACAACTTAGATAAGGTGAAATTCCAGCAAAACAATGCTCAATCTCATAAATCAGCTACCAAGATGCGATGGTTTAGAGACAACAATATTCCCCTGCTGATGTGACCGGCTCAGTCGCCCGATTTTAATTTACCCTGTCGACCACCTTTGAGGTATACTGAAACGCAAGATACGGGTGCATAGCATATCAAACAGCTTTAAAAACCCTTTTAATAGAAGAGAGGAACGCCTTATCCACAGCTGAGAACACAGACCTTGTTCGCAGTATGCCGCTAAGGATTGCAATTTGCAGCAGTAATTAAAGCTAAGGGTGGACTCACTAGATACTGATCTTGTTTTATTGCTTTAGTCAATATATGTACGTAAACAACAAATTCAGTTTTATTTTTCGCTCCAAACATGTGTAACCTCGTAAGTAGTTAGGTGCCTAATACTTTTGGTCAAGGCAAAAATATTAGGAAAAAGGTCAATGTAAAAATAATCATAATTTACATATACACTCTTACTCATTTATCATCACGTCGAATAAAACCAAAGTTATTGACAGATATCGTAAACCCCATCATTCACTTTCAACATCATCACGAATAATATAGCACACACAAACTATAGACTGTTCCCGCCAAAATTCCACTGACGTCACATCTGGATGGCCCCGACTCACGCGCAACGAAAGCCACAACAACACTGCCATAGAAACACACATAACATTACATACACACAAATTCCCACACACACACATCTGCATTCAACTAACACACCCACACAGGTCGTATACGCTGCATGCGTAAGATGTAATAAGGGTGTAGAGAACAAAAACCCTATAAGGGACGCGGCACTTCTAAAAAGGACAACGAATCGAAAATACAATGAGAGAGACAAGGCTGGAAAGTCAGGTATAGAAATCATTACCCTCCAGTGGGAATGTGACCCAACACAAGCAAACGCAGGCAGGTGTAAGTAAAAAAAATCGATGCTTTTTATTGGATAGGTCAACGTTGTTACAGATAAATCTATAAGAAATGCATACAATTTTAAAAAGACTCCATTTAATAATAAAATTTACAGCTTCTCGAATTATAATGGCTGATAGTATTGAACAACTAAATACATATATATATTATGCACGAAATGGTGTTCTAAATAAATTGTTTGGTTAGGGTAGTTAAAAAATATTGACATTGTAAAATTACCCCTAAAATACATACTACATAATACATACGAATATTTTGAAAGCATGTAGTGACTTCATAAAAATCACTATATGAAATTTGTTGAGTATGATCTGCATAAGACATTTAAAATAATGTACATAAATCAAATTACACGGCAGCAGTCACATGAAGTCCATACAAAACCAAGTACTGCCAAAAGTGCCAAACCATGGAGTAGGTGCTTCCTAGTAGTAAAATCCAAATATGATAACGCTGAAGGAGTTATTTTATTATGACATTTGCCACTCGGTCCAGAAAAACGTTGTAAATTGTATTTGTAACCTAAATTCTACCCAATACTTCAGTTAGGGTTACCACATGGAAACAAATCGTGTCCGCGACAATTACGGGTCGGGCCGCGGCCGTAGTAAAAAATATATGAAAATAAATAGGAGGGCGTCTAATTACATATAATTATCTAATATATATTTTTAAAGGAGAATGCCATTTATTTTCAAATACATTCTTTTATTAGATAGGTGTCTAAAAGTTAACCCGCTAAGTAGGTAATTAACGCCAGTTATAGTGATGAAGCTGCATGAAAAAATTATTGCATTGCACAGTTCGCACGCGTGTAATTTGAATCAAAAAAGACGACTACATGAGTGGGGGCGCCGGGCAGGAGACGAGAAGCGAGAGGGGGCCAGCAGGCTAGCCGTGCCATTCATTGCTATTAGATTTTGTTAAAAAAACGAGTAGATTTTTGGAATCCGGGATAATAAGGTCTAATTACTGGATACGGGACAAGACACGAAATTCCGAGACATTCTCGGATTTCCCGGCCACCTGGCAAGCCTAATATAATACGTGTTTATTACGAAGTTCATAAACCGCGGCAGAACAAACATACAAAAATATTGCATAGAGTGAATGTTGCATAAAATGCAAAAACGCTATCCGAAACATGGTATCAGGACAGAATTTACGGAACTTTAATACAAAAAAATATACAGGAGGGTAAGTTATAACTACCGGTATACCGGTATGCTTAACTAATTTTGGATAACGGGAATTTTGTTTTTGCAGCAAGGGCTGCAAAATCAAAAGCCCCGCCCTCAAGGGAGGGCTGAAGTTACAACATTTAAACAGACTAAGGTTTTTTGTACCATTCAGTACACAGCACAATGTCATGGATATTAAATCAAAAACATAGATGATGGGATTATGAAACGCCAAATGAACGAGTGGTCATCTGATTAAAATCATCAGGACATTGTTTGACATCAGACACATCCATAAAAAGGATAGATATGTCATAATCTCCACGTTAGTCAGGCTTTAACACCTTCACCTTCACCTTCTTTATAAAAAGATATTAATAACTAGCTTTTGCCCGAGGCTCCGCCCGCGTGAATGTCGGTTTTTCGCAACATGGGAAATCTCGACACAATCATAGATTTATATAAAGTCTATGAACCACTTTTACTTGACCTCTCGTACCTAAGCGGCGGCTACTAAAACAGGGATCAAGCCGTATCTACAATTCTAGTGAACCGATTTTGATGAAACATGCCGCATTAATTAAGTCGGAATAGTACTATTACAACGGTAACAGCATAACTAAAATCTACCAGCTGGTTTTTGCGTGAAGCCCGAACAAACAAATAAACATCGACGGATTCGGTTTCAGAAGCCCTTAATTAGTCGATCTGAGCAATTTGTTTTTAAATAACTTTGATTTTTGAAAATTTGATATTTAACAATTTTATAATAGTATAGATAGAAAAGGAAAATGTTAGAAATACAATTCCAAATAGATCCAAACCAATGTTCTTCGCCTTACCTTACCTTACCCGACGTGAGGTTTGCTGTTGTTATAAAAAACCCGCCTCAGGTTAAAATGACCGAGTGCCATCTAATATCCTCGCAGTCCCCACAATCCTTATGACTACGAGTGTCGTTCAGACAACAGTCGAGACTCAATGTCTTACGTGCATTCCGAAACACAAATGTGATCACCTGTAAAGTAGATGTTTAAACGGTTACGACCAGCTACAACCTCTTCAGATCCAAACACGAATATCCGCTTTTCAAGATCTAATCATACAGCCACCATAAAATTACTTTAATATCCATTTGATTCATACAAAGTACTAGTATATGTTTTAGTCAACAAATATTAGTTTAAATTAGTAAGTGAATACTATGAAACCCGTCTGCGATCATGTTTAGTTTAAGGGCAATGCCAGATACGACGATAAATCTAATCAGATAATGTTTGAAAAGTGATAATTTCACATTGATTTTGAAACTTTTCATCAATCGCCTTTGTTTTATTAGTTCGTCGACATTCGACGAACATCCGTTCCGCGACCGCGAGACTCGAGCCTCCTGAGAAAAGGAGGACTTATATTCTTTACAGACAATATTAGATGATATTTAGAGTAATTCTCATCCAGCTGATATGTTTTTGTAAAAATCTTTTGTAAAAATCTGACAACAATTTGGACAAATCAAGTGTTTTAAATAAATATAAGACAGATACCTGCATACCAAGAGAAGCGTGGCTTCAACAAATATGTACATACAGCGAAAGGCAAACAATAGGCTATTAAGATTCCTTATCATTCAGTCATACAAAACGTCTATTTTTTTAAAGAATCATTAGAAACGATATTAATGTCCCCCACTAAGTGACGACAACGTTTATTTTCATTTCATAGAAAACATACGTACATGTTTAGAATGCGAATGCATGTTAAAAAGTACAGTTTGACAGACGAGATGCACCATATTTTGTCCCTGTCTATTTAAACTCATGGTTGAATAATACAACTCTTCTTTTTATTTTGTTAGACCAGCAACAAATTGATGGCTTTTAATTATTTCATGCAATATTTTTCCCATTTATCCCCTTTTACATCACATTAAATGGCAACACTAGCAAACACTGTCAGTATGACTTTTTAAATTGTCAGTAGACTGACATGTATAATCCTGTCTTCCTTTCAGTAGACAACAAAGTAGCGAGCGAGCGAGAATCTTTTCCAAGTAACGTTTACCTGGAAAAGATTTTTGTAGGTATATTGTATACTTTGACATATTGTATACTTAGAAAAACCCCGGTTTCCAGGAATTCAAAAAATATATGTAGGTTAATAGTATATACTATTTTTACAATAAAAATGAAGATGGAAGAGTGGCTCCATTTTTAGCCATTCTTCTTTGTTTCTAACAAAAAAGAAACAAGCAATCTAACATGTATCAACTTCAGTAGATAGAATGTAATATAGAAAATCTTAGTTCCGCAAAATTTCAAAACAAAAATTACCCTACAACCTATTCGATGAAAATATTGCTGCTGATTCTATAGTAACAGAACTTAAGTCCATTCCTATACTTTTCTAACGTCAAACGCTAAACTGAGATAGCTACAATTTTGGTGCTGTCAGTTTCGTTAAGAAACGTCAAAATTAAACGATTTAGACGCGATTTCAGAACGTACGGACTAAAGATATGCAAAATAAAATATGTTTTTGAACCGTTTGACAGAAACGTAGGTCGGTTACTCGCTATAAAAGTTTGTAATCTCGTCTTGACGTTTGAAAAAGATAGGGAGGGACCAAATTTAGTTAAGTTTTGTTACAACAGAATCAGACCAAATTCAATTAAGTTCTGTTACAACAGGAAATAATGGTGCCGATTCTCGACACCATTATTTCCTCCTACAATACTAATCTCTAACGATGTTATGGGGTCATATATAATATTACAACCTTAGATCACAATTTAACCACACACGGAACATAGTTAATTAAGGAAGGAAGCAGAGGTCAATTTGTACTGTCACTTCCACCTGTCTACCTACATGACCACCCCTTGAGTATTTTGATTTCAAGTCTGATTATTTTCAAGGAAACGACACAAAAAATTGGGTCAGAGAACTTGTTAAAAAAGAAACAAGGAAAATAAATACTGCCAAACCAAATTTTAACAAATTTTAACTTTTGTAACTTAGGTGTTTAAAGATTTTTAGCTCAGTTTAACCATATAAGAAATTGTATAATTTAAACGAGAACATAACTGTAATATAATTGCGTTTTTTAAATTTAATAAAAACCTCTAGAAATTCGCATATTTGTTGTGGTTAATATTGAAGAGTGATGTTTCTCAAACAATTTCTATACAATCTTCGTTTTACCTATATAATAACATTATTCACTACTAGCTTTTAACCGCAGCTCCGCCCGCGTGAAAATCCTGAAATAATCACAGATTTATGTAAAAAGCCTAGAAACACTTTTACTTGAGCTCTCGTTCCTTAACGGCGGCTACTAAAACAGGGTTTAAGCTGTATTTTAAATTCTGCTGGACCGATTTTGATGAAACATGCCGCAATATTTAAGTCGGAATACCTCGTCGAAGTACCTTTAAGACTATATTAGTTTGACCAAAACCTACCCAATGGTTTTTGCGTGAAGCTGAAACAAAAAAAAAACATCGACGGATTTGGTTTCAGAAGCCCTTAATTAGTCGAACTGAATAGTTTTATTTTAAATATCTTTGATTTACAAAATTTGAGATTTAACAATTTCTTAATAGTATACAGATATTTTGTGACGATCTAATATAACGATTGCTGGTTTCTAGGCGTTCCATTCACGAATGTAATAGGATTTTATGCTAAAATAACCTGCACGCTTATTAAGGCTTATTAATATAATAAGTGAATGCTTATTAATCACTTTATCCGAATTATGACGACGCATCTTTTTTATTTGAAATCTATTTTTTATATGTTGTAAATTAAACATGTTAAGTGAAAGGTTGTTTGTTACTAATAACTAATTAATCGAATTTTAGAACGAGGTAGTTATAAGGTAGTACAGTTATACAGGTAGAGTAAAAGTAATTATATGTAGTTATAGAAGTTGTTAATATTTAAAAAAAAACTTGATGTAAGATGATACACTTTGTTATACTCTTAAATTATAAATGTGCAAACTCCAAATTAAGAACGTATTTCCCTCGCCTAAACCTTTTATTGTTCCATATTTAATTGACCTATACCACTTCCGTTACAGAATCAGAACAAAGAACACATAAAACGACAGCATTACTTATTACTGAATCGCCAATTTCCTCAAGCAAGGGGGCCGTAAAAGTGTTCTTTTGGGGTTCTCTAAGGAAATGTCCTGTTAACTCACGCATCGTCCGTGTTTCCTGTCTTGTGTCCCCACACATCACGTGCTTATTAACACTCCGGTTATACACAAAACATTCTAAAAGTATATCTCAATACTTCCCGTTAAAGATAAACAACTTGTGGTCAATGACTCCAAAACTCGGTGTCGTAATATGTTGGCGTTGTTAGTTCACCTATATTTGTCTGTATTGTGTAATACAGTCGTGTACACAGTAGGTCTTCTCATTGAAGTGGAAGATCTTATGAGCGAAAGAAGTGATTAGTCATTCTTAGGCGCTGGTAAAATAATAGTTCCCATTGCATCGCAAGAACGGGAAGATGGACCAGAATAAGTCGCTGCATTATCCGGATATTCAAAGAACATTATTAATTTCGAATTCCTGTCAAAACGTAATCATGACACGTCAAAATAGATTATGGAAAATCCTTCAATGTGAGATTGTGAGCTTTAAATGTCAAATGAAGAAGGACCTATAAAAAAGAATGCTTCTAGATAGATTTATAATGATAATAACAGATAACAATAATAACAGATTTATAATAATAATAACAGATGTATTATCCTACCATAAAACAAGAGGTCTCTATTGAACTCACTCTAAATTATAGGAGTACGAACTTCAAGAAATCATTCCTTTATTTCTACAGTGAAATGGTTGCTTAAATATCAAACTGTTTACATATATGTACATAACAATAATACGTCAATTCAATTAAAAGTTATCAAAAGCATATTAATGTTTCATAATGTACCTAACACACGCAAATAGGTCAGTACGATAACAGCGTGTTGGTATTGGGTTACCAAGAACGTAATCATAACTAAGCCGAATGATCTCATCTACGCAGATTATGAATGAAAGTACACTATTTATCAAATCTTCTATCATACCGTGCAAATGTTGTTTATGAGACAAAATAAGTCCTTGGGGTACACACCGATAACATTTTTAGCTACATTTTTATTTTTTGAAATATGAGTACATGTAAATAAATCTATTGTCTAAAGTTACAATCAAGTCAAAATACTTGACTAATGAATAATTAAACTCTAAGTAGCTAAATCTAAACCATGGAACCAGCCATGTTCGGGATAACTTTCTTTCTTCGGATGAACAAACGGATTTCTTTCTTCGGACGGCCGTATCTCGTAATCTCGTAATCTAATCTAATCTCGTAATCTCTTCAAATGTTAAATATTGCCTTTATCGTTTCCCTGAGCAAACAGCAAAGTACATCAATCGCAGAACTGAAGGCAGACGGTGCAGACAGTAGACTTTTGATCCAGAATTAGTCACAGAAGAATGGTTCGGCCTTCTATCTTTAGGTTCGGCAGCCTATAGGCTGCCGAACCTAAAGATAGAAGGCTAAGGGCGATCAACCCAGACTAATGGAGTGTAAAAAAGAAAACACACTCAGCAATGGATAACTAATAGTTGAAATAAAGATGAAAATTATTAATAATTGAAAACAAATATTACAGGGAACATAATTGGTAAACTGGTAAATGAAAAGAAATATAAAATAATAATATATCTATTGTAAAATTGTTAAATGTCAAATTTTCAAAAATCAAAGTTATTTAAAAACAAACTACGCAGATCGACTAATTAAGGGCTTCTGAAACCAAATCCGTCGATGTTTATTTGTTTGTTTGGGCTTCATGCAAAAACCAGCGGGTAGATTTTGGTTAAACTATTACAGTCTTAAAGGTACTATTCCGAATTAAATAATGCGGCATGTTTCGTTAAAATCGGTCCAGTAGAATTGAAGATACAGCTTGATCCTTGTTTTAGTAGCCGCCGTTAAGGTACGAGGGGTCAAGTAAAAGTGGTTATTATAAATCTATGATTGTGTCGGGATTTTCCATGTAGTGAAAAACCGACACTCACGCGGGCGGAGCCGTTGGCAAAAGCTAGTAATTAATAACAAAAGTTACCTTAAAGGACAAAGAACTATCAGAATAAAATAAAATCAGTGTTATTGGGCTATGAGTTCTTATAATGTCAGCTGTCCACGTTTATTCTAACAACATTGTTCAAATTCAAACTCACTTGCGAACATAAATTATTAAGATGTTACAAAATTATTCATCAGTAGGTTCGGCTACATTCCGCCAAACTAGCATCCAAATTTCAGATGATCCTTACAAATCTATAATCAATGATTATGTATTATTTTTTAATAGATTTAGTTAAAAAATCAAATCAGAATAGAAGGCTTGAGATTTTTGGGTAAGCCAAAATATTGCTATGTATATAGCATTATTTATTTCAATGTTTCAACTCGTGCTGATTTTGTTATCGGTAGAAATTCTTCTCATAGGCATTTAAGGCATATGTTTACATAATGTATGTTTATCTTAAATTCAGAACGGCGCCAGGAGTCCTAGACGTAATGCATAAGTTATCGTTCAGAATCATTCATGTGGAATTTTAATATTTTATAAACACACAGTTATATACAATGCATCTGTATCAATTTAAAATTTTATCTAAAGAAAAACTGATATTTTAGCCGCTTGGTGTAACGATCATTGGAGGCCTATGTTCACTGCTGGACATAAGCCTGATATGATGATGATGATACAATATATCTCAAAGTATTTTTTTTTATCATATAACTAGTACTAAACTAAACCGTGGTGACGCAATGAATGAACGCAAGGATCTTTAAAACCTTTTGAACTTTATAAAATGGCGGCGTCGTGGTTCACCAACCGACACGTCTTGTTGCCCGCGGGGGCGAAATATGGTCTGCGGATAGCCACTTGGCTACATTAAACGATCATAACAGGTGGAAAGAAGTGTCTCTGCCTACCCCAATGGAAAAGAGGCGTGACTGTATGTATGTAGTACGTACTAGGTTCTCTGCCTACCCTTATGGGATATCGGCGTGAGTGTATGTCTGTATGTATGTGAAGCTAGTACTTGACTACAATGCCACCTGATAGTAAGTGGCGATATAACCTAGGGTGGTAAGACGTGCTAGCTCAATAAAAACCTATTCACTCTTGTATTAAAGACACCTACATTATCATCATCATCATCATCATTTCAGCCCGTAGTTGTCCACTGCTGAACATATAACCTGCATTATAATCAGACGGAATACTGAAATACTGACGCAGGAAGACACATGTACAACCAAAACAAAACTCATACTGTTTCATATCGTATCTGTGTACTCGTCTCTCGGTTTCTTCGAAGTCTATAGGGTTTATATTACGCCTAATTACGCCTCTCACGATTAAAACCACCCGGGTCATGTTTAATGCACAGACAATTAAATTTAACATTGGCGTAGGGTCACATTACGGTGTTCTAAAACCTCTTGTTGACGTGGAAAGACCGTGAATGAGATGAACATGGGATTTGTATACCTACTAGCTTTTACACGCGGCATCGCTCTCGTTAATGTCCTTAAAATACATGTCAGAGACCGTTCAAAATATAAATTTTTCTATCCCTCGGAAACAGTTTTTTTTTTGGATAAAAAGTACCCTATATGCTCTGTACCCCTGACAATGTGTGTACTTCGTGATGATCGGTTAAGTATTTAAGGCGTGAAAGGGCAACATATAAATAAACTCACATTCGTCTTTATTAGTTAGGATTAGGATACATTGGTGTCGATTCTACAGTAACAGAACTTAACCAAATTTAATCCATCCCAATCTTTTTCCAATATCAAACGCCCAAACGAGATAGCTACAATTTTGGTGCTGTCAGTTTCGTTTACAAACGTCAAAATTAAAAGATTTAGACGCGATTTCGAAACATACGGACTAAAGATACGCAAAAACGCGCAACATTTTTTTGAACCGTTTGACACAAATGTAGGTCGGTACTCGCTATAAATGTTTGCTATCTCGTTTTGGCGTTTGACGTTAGAAAAAGATAGGGAGGGACCAAATTTAGTTAAGTTCTGTTACAACAGACTCGGCACCATTGTATATGTTATGCATTGTATATGTGGCGCCAGCATAATAATAGCGTCACTCCATCTCTTTCCATGGAAATTATGGCAAAACCCTCCTTTTTATGAGTTGAAATTAAAAGTCAGGAAATAACCACACATTCAAGGTTGAGTGTTCACCCAACCGGTGACGACAATTTTGATTTCGAATATTACGTAATGGCTTGTAAGACATTTTCCTGGTTTGTTATTATTATTCTATAATAGCTTTAACGCAGACGTGGTTAGGGGTTATTTTTTGCACGGCATATGAATTGGGGCGTTCCGATGACTGAATATTGTCTGACGTCATCTATACAGCCCTACAACCCCTACCACTTGTGTCTTGAGAACACCAGCTAAATGTGCCTTCCAAAACACGGTGGGACTTTTGTCATGGATGTAACAAACGATCCATTGCAGTCATGTATAGTCTGCCTGAAGTACATTGGTAGTCAAGTGGTGCTAAGCGCGACTCGCGTAAGGTCGCGAGTTTGATCCCGGTCCTGTACTACAGGGTTATTTTAAATTCATGTACATGTCTACATTGTAGACCTCAACATACTCAACGGAGAAGGAAAACTTCGTGAGGAAACCTGCATGCCCGCATGAGTGTGTGAAGTCTACCAACCCGCACAATGCCAGCGTGGCAGACTACGGCCTAATCCCCTTCCTTATGAGGAGAGGTCAGTGCCCCTGTAGTCGGGATAATATGGACCGGGGATAACGGTCTATCTGCTGGTAAATGTCTACCACAGCCTATGGCCATCTATAAAAAATTCGAGACTGCAATGTTTCGACTATAATGTAAATGCAAAAATATAATAGTCAATAGGCATACGAAGCTCTCCGGGTGCGGTATTTACAAACAATGCACTCAGGGTACTGGTGCGACTGCCACGACACTGCGGGCAGTGCCTCACACAGTGATGCACACGGGACACTAATTACG
The DNA here is from genome assembly GCA_017165845.1 of Thaumetopoea pityocampa. NCBI lineage: Eukaryota > Metazoa > Arthropoda > Insecta > Lepidoptera > Notodontidae > Thaumetopoea > Thaumetopoea pityocampa. The sequence goes on along the minus strand of WUAW01038618.1, from coordinate 48,287 downwards.
GATAAACCGATGATTCGCTATCATGATCATAGACTTCCGGTACTTTAGTGCTTTTCGCACAAACTTCGCTCTGATCGAATCTCATCGACCGATTTGAATAATTCAATGACTCGTGGCCACTCTAAACATAAACTCTGCCAACTTTTGCGCCTTTCCCACGAATTCGGTCTGGCCAAGTCTCGTCGGCTGATGTACTTTACCGATTCCGTTTCAAATCTATAGACTGTCGCGATGCTATCAACAAATGATGCCTGGCGTCCAAGCTTTAAATTGATAAATAAAAATAAGAAATTTGCATTGTGCAAATACCTAACCACCTAATGTACAATAAATTAACAAAGTTGATAAGAAAAATGTAAGTTTTTGCTTTGAATTATCTGTATGAGGTGAAAGTTAAATTGGTTGGGTCCACGTTATGATTCTGTTGATATAATCCCAAGCGACAGAGAAGATAAAGCAATATTTTTGGACATACATAAAGGAGATTATGAATCAATTGTTCTATTAAGGGTCCGCATGAAATAGGTCGACGGTCTGAATGTTTAATGCGGCCTGCCATTTAGTTATACAGTTATTTGGTGATACAGATAGCAGATATATTAGGCTGTCTATACAGATACAATTCCCAGTGCTACATTTCGTACACCGTATAAACATACACTCACGCTGATATCCCATAAGGGTAGGCAGAGACCATAGTACATACTAGATAAATACAGTCACGCCTCTTTCCCATTGGGGTAGGCAGGA
>WUAW01038618.1:0-12219 GCA_017165845.1 Thaumetopoea pityocampa | reverse complement strand
ATAATCTATAAATAAATTATGAAAAATCATGATTAATTGATATGATTTGCAAAATGGGTATAATCCAATTTTAAACTAAAACGCTTCTTATGATAAATTGCAAAAATATAATTAGGTCATTGTTCTATTGGATGAGCGATATGCTGTCCCAAGTGAGGACAATCACTTTTTTATTGCTGTTGCGCTCCGTAAGTATTCATTAAACCTTGGTAGGTGTTCCTTCTATGAGGATCCAAAAACTCATCAAAAGAGCCATATATTTCAATATACGTCAAATGTACGTCCGGAACTAATCAGCTGCGAAACAGTTACAGGCAGGTAGAATATGGCCTTTGTAAGTAGCACCCAACCAAACGTAAAACTGTGTTGGCCTTTTAAACAAAGTCACTGAACGAGCTTTGAAAAGAATTACGCTCAGAGTTTCTTTACCTGATAAAATGGAAATTTAAAATCTACAAAAGGACCAAATATCAAACATAGGCTTTATTTGCAAGTTAAAGTGTCAATGAAAAATATAAAAAACATTTATTCAGAATAAACACAACAAATAGAATTAACAAATGAAAGCGAATAAAATATACAAAATAAAAATATGTATATACAGAGTGGGCTGGTATACACTCGCAATATCATAATTATGTGCCTGTCCTAAAGAGCTCCATCACAGCTTTTTGCTGTAACGCCGGCGAATTAAAAGACCCAGTGTTGCGGCGCTGGCATTCTGATGGGGTAGGCCAATTAGCACGCTTCCAGGTTATACCACAGCATGTGAGTGTGAAGACTGGGGAGCACAAAAGCTCTACCAAGCCGACTCAGCTGGGATACCGATTAGAAGACTTGAAAAACGGCCAATCGTCTCTGCACCATGACAACGTATGCTAAGCGTTAATCACAAGGGCCCATAAGACGACGCCGACTGTTTTTTGTGGGTGAGGGCCCACTCCAACTCATATCCGTGGGCTCGGTGTGGCATGATGTGGCCAGACATATTTCCCGTGGCTATAGTGTATTTTATAAGTCACTTTTGGGTTATTTCAACCACTTTCGAGAAAAAAAATGTTTAAAATTCTTAGTGGTGGGTGTAAAAATCTTCTTTATGTACAAAATAACACAATAAATGACCAAAAATATGTGCGACGAGGAGCGAAGCTAGGAAGAGCGTTAGGCTACTGTAGAAAATGCACGAAAACGCGACGCGAGCGTGCCGCGGCAGCGGCCGGCGAGTGCCACTAAATAAATAATAATAAACAAGTGTCGATTGCCCCAAGTGTGACTTTTAAAATACACTACAGCCACGGGTCCTCTATGGATTAAAAATTATTTCAGGTCAATAAGCCTATGTGTCCGTAATAAGCATTATTACCGAAAACTGACATTCACGCGAACAGAGCTGCGAGCAAAAGCTAGTTTTATAATAAAAAAAATCAGTCCTGAAAGGTTAAACCAAGTACCGTAGAAGTATTTAATATTAAGAATAATAATAATATTTATAGTATTAAATAGTATTTGTTTTATTTAATAGTATTTATTATTTTAAGAAGTATTTAATATTCAATAAATGATGCATTTGTGATTACTTCTTTGACAGGGGTACAGAGAGGGCCTTATGTAATGCTAGCCCTAGTCCTTATGCGGGGCCTGTTTTGTATCCATAAAGAGAACCATAGTATCCGTTTTGTAACCATAAAGAGAACTTTGCGGATATGCTTTTTCAATCCCATTTATTATACTCTAATCGTTCATTCATAGCTGGAACCTCACAGGAAAGATTGAAGGGTGCCTGGATCAATTAGTTAGTTTTTTATACGGTTATATTTTACAAGGTGGGTTGATTGATTTGAAATATATTTTAATCGATAGAGGTCCCGCGGCTATAGTAAATTGTATGTCCCATTTGGGGCAATCGACACTTATTTATTGCTATTTATTTAGTGGCACTCGCCCGCCGCTGCCGCGGCACGCTCGCTTCGCTCGCTCGGCTCGTGCGAGTTTTATAGCGACCTATCATGCTCCCGCTCGCTTCGCTCGTCGTCACTCCTGTTTCTGGCCATTTATTGTTATTTTGTGCTTAAGAAAATTTTTACATTCACCACTACAGTAAAATCGTAAGTACAAACTTTAATTTTAAGATTTTTTTTTATTCTGAAAAATTAATGAATTGCTACAAATGGGACTTTGAACTATACTACAGACACATAACCCACAACGACCTGTTGTAAACAATTACCTTCTATTCTTACGACTAAGATTTTAGCTATTTGTTCACCTTTTATAATATTTTTTTTAATGTTATAATGTAGCAAAGGGGCATGTAGCCTACTTTAATAACGAGTGGAAATACTTGCCGTTTACCGCCGCAACGAGGGCCCGGATACGTTGGTGTATGGGGGCATGAACCAGATAAAATCGGCGTTCTCCTACTGTTACCATCATGGAACTCGGGCAGCATGATACCTACCTGATGATAAGCGGCTACTGCCGCACATAGACGTCTACAAAAGATTCATAACAGGTCCGTATACCTACTGTTCTCATCCTATTGTAAAATCGATCCTACTCCTAACGACTGAGATGTTATGCCTGTAATTATAAGGATGCCATCTAATAAAAAGACATTAACACTAAAAACACTCTTATTTAGGGGTATACTTAAAGGTAAATACGCACTTATGTCCTACCCCTATTTAATTAATTATTAAAATTTAAAATTAATTAATATCTTAATTAAGAAGTGCTCATTCCACAAGTTTTGCTATTTGTTTTATATGTGAACTATTCGATACTATGATCAATTTTATATCCCTACACACAAGAATAAAAAATATGCATTAACAATATATTAATTATATATTTATTCGAAGTTAACTTTAATATTAAAGAAATGATCACGTAGTTATTCGTACCTACGCAAATATCTATAAAAAAATTGTTTGAATGATGATCACAATTACAGATTTGTTTTTCATATCATGCCTACGCCTATGCCTACCTACCTAAAAGAGAACAAAACACAATAAAAAAGCAGACTTACTTTCGATGTTTTCCAGTGGTCGTTGTATTCTTGACTGGAAGGTTGAAGGGTTGGCCAAAAATCCGATATTGCAAATTGTCGTCTTCATTACTTTGATATTGCATTTCTTTAAACACAAATTATATTACCTTTCTACCGAATAATACACTGTTAACACTATTTAATTTTGAAATCATCGTAGTAGTACATATTTACACTTTCAAATTTGATTTTAACGCATACATTAGTGATATTTTTATACCTCGAAATATTTGTCGTAAGTAGGTATGAAAGTGCAAATTATTTTTTTAAATTTATTTCTTTTTTAGGAAACGAACACGCCCAATCTCGACTTCAGCGCGCGCGAAACTGGACTGAATGAACGAATGAGTAGCAGGAACGCAAGCCGGACCCCGACCCATCAGTCATAGGGTTGCCACTTTATTATTTTACCCCGTAACCAGTGGTCTTCTTTATGATTCGTTCCAATGCCTCTTTAGGGCTATACTAGAGACTGTGCACGAGTATTCTGCTTGATTAAAAGGTAAAATGCCAACTTTTTCTCAAATATAACAAGGAGACACCTAAATATTTTATAGTCAATATAAAACAGTAAACTGAATGCAACCCACAACACGAAAGCGATTATATGTGTATGTGAGATGTATGAAAAGATTACATAAATTTCTGCCACGCGAAGTATCTATAGTTACATTCTATGATTTATCAAATCAAATTATGGGGAGAAATTTCCTTACACATATACACAATTACCTAAATAATACTACTTAGACTAAAACTTTTTATCTATACTATCATAAAATTGTTAAATATCAAATTTTGTAAATGAAAAATATATAAAAAAGAACATCTGCTCTGATCGGCTAATTAAGGGCTTCTGAAACCAAGTTCGTCAATGTTTGTTTGAGCTTCACCCAAAAACCAGTGGGTTGATTTTGATCAAACTGTTACAATTTTAAAGGTACTATTCCAACTTAAATATTATGGCATGTGTCATCAAAATTGGTCGGAGCCGAGGGCAAAAGCTAGTAGATTATATAAATGTTTGTTTCACGTGGAGAAAAAAAAATCATTTCATTTCCTGTAATAATCCTACCCTAACCAAGGATTATCCTTGGATGCATGAGTATAATGAATACAAAGTTAATCGTTGGTTGATGTTCCATGTCATTTTATATTGTCAAAAAACCTTGAAGCGTTGACTGCGGTATTATACAAATATATACATATCTTATAAAAGTCCGAATCACTATTAACACAATATTCAAACTATTTTTCAAACATAATAATAATCTTTTATTGACATAAACAGCAATTACATTAACATGTGACTCTCTGTAATTTTAGAGTTACAAAACTTATATTTTTGTAATCATGAAATCCCTATAGTTCGCGGTTTATTTTAGCGAAGTAGAAGCGTTTTAGGTTTATAAATGAAGTTTTTTTCTCAGATTTAAGGTAAGCAAATTTGCTCCGAGCCAGAGGCTTATTTATAAGAGAAATAAATATGTACCTGGCCGAAATAGATGTTAATGATTCGTTTTATATTTTAGGCATGGTGTAAAGTCATGAAGACACAACCGCTGAAAACGATCCTGCCCTGCCCTGCCCTGGCCGTGATTATAAACTGATAGATATTGCGTGTAACTTTTATATATTTACTTGGCTTTTACGTAACATCCACAAGGAGTGGCACTGTATTCTGTCAACAATTAATTCACGGCGCCGCCGCCGGAGCCAGTGAGAAATACCCTAACGATATTGAAACATATTTCGTTATGATAGCTGGCAACACACAAACATCCCTGTAACTGTTATGTGCTGTTTGGACTTCGAGACCATGCTATGACCGTGGAATTCCATATTTAATAGTTCAATTTAGAGCAATGAACTAAGATTCAACAAACGCAGGTGCACTCAAAGAAATAATGCGTGAAGTTTTAAACACGAATTTGTATCAGTATGCGATATTAATAGATTGCTGTTCCTCGAGAACATTCCATTATTTTCGTAAACTTTTCAAGTTTCTTTTTATTAAGGTTCCATAGTTAACTTAGGAACCATTATAGTTGCGTCCTATTATTCCACGATATTATTCTCTGAATCCTATCCAAAAGTTCTATAAATCTACAGCGCCGAAATTTGGTACTCATGTGGATATTTGTGCCATTAAAAAAATAATCTTGAATAATATGTTACTACTAGCTTTTACCCGCGGCGCCGCCCGCGTGAATGTTGGTCTTGTGCTACGTGAGAAATCCCAAAATAAACAAATTTATATAATAAACCTTAGAACCATTTTTACTTGACCTCTCGTACCTTAGCGGCGGCTACTAAAACAGGGATCAAGCTGTATCTTCAATTCTACTGGACTGATTTTGATAAATTTATTATTTAAGTCGGAATAGTACCTTTAAAACTGTAGCAGTTTAACCAAAATCTATCCACTGGTTTTTGGGTGAAGCCCGAACAAACAAACAAACAAAAATCGACAAATTTGGTTTCAGAAGCCCTTAATTAGTCAATCTACATAGTTTGTTTTCAAATATTTTTGATTTTTGAAAAGTTGACATTTAACAATTTTACAATAGTACAGATATAGATAGATAGATGAATGTCCATTCAATTTGTCTGGAAAGATCATAATTTGCGAACGGCTGCCCAATGTAATTGAGTAAGGTATCATTAAATAGAAATATTTTTTTTAATTTATGCCAAATTTTACTTATATTAAGTAATTAATTTACTTCACCATTTTTCAAGTCAAAATATATCTTGAATATATCTTGAAACATCTGAATAAATTCCGAATACCCACTAAAATATGGACTGGTATGGTTGAAAATATTCCAAACAGTTTATGAGGTTTGAGTTTACATATAATTAGGTAAGTTAGAAGTTAATATAAGCTCCATGTAAAATAATTAGTAGTATACTATACCCTATAATCCTTTTCCTAAATTCCATATTACCTGCTCAATACAAATTTCCTACCTCATCCTCTTTCATTTCCTCTCCACTAAGCCGTGGTATGCAATGAGGAACTTTAACACGTTTGAACCTTATAAAATGGCGGCGTCGTGGTTCGCCACCTGACACATCTCGATGCCCGCGGGGGCGAAATGTGCACTGCTGATAGCCACTGCTACATTAAATGGTTGTAGCAGGTGGAAAGAAGTGATTACTGCCTACCCCAGTGGGAAAGAGGCGTGACTGCATGTATTGTAGTATGTACTATGGTCTCTGCCTACCCTTATGGGATATCGGCGTGAGTAATATAAAACAAAAATAAAATATTAATAATTTAAAACAAAAGATAATAAACAAAAAAAAACCTAAACAAAATTTTATCTTTGTTTAGGTTTTTTAAATAAATTGTGTAAAATAGTTCACTTTATAGGATAAACAAAGGGATCTAAGCCCATGAAGCCTTATCTGAAGTACCTAGTTCTATAATTTTCAAAAGTTAATGAAATGCTGGTGTATTTCATGTTATTGCTTCTTGGGAGTTTTAACGTTAAGCCGACGATTAACTATACAAGTCCCCGCAGGATTTTTGCCTTGAAAAATGTGGTCACTGCGTTATTTTTAGTTACAGTTTTATTCCAATATTTCAATATTGTTCACAATTATTCATGATTGATACACAAGATAACACCAAATTTACCTATCAAACATCACCATAAACTAATATAAAACTTCAAGTGAAACCTCACTCGAGTTGCCGTCAAAACTCCTGTCAAAATTAATTACCAATTTTATTTTACTCATTCTACGGGATGCTGTAACAACTCCTTTGTAGTTTATGCTGTAAGAGTTTGGAGTAGTTCACACTTGCTTAGACCATAGACACTGAATCTAAATTAAAACATCACTCCTCATCGATATACTTTGTAAAGAATCGTCGCGCGGTGCTTTATGCATGTACTTACTTGGTGTCAAATACTTTAGCGATTAATTATTATATAATATTCATCATCAGCCAGTGGGTCCTCAGTGTCGGATATTTATAGTCATAATAGAGTAATTAGAGTCATGGTTCGCCACCCGACACGATTCGTTTCCCGTGGGGGAGAAAAGTGGCCTACGGATAGCCACTTTGCTCGTAGCAAGTGGAAAGAAGTGGTCTCTGCCTACCCCAATTCTTCGGTAGTATAGTGGTCAGTATCCCCGTCTGTCACACGGGAGAGTGGGGTTCGATCCCGCCGGAGAGCCAAGGGAAAAGGCATAATTGTATATGTGTATGTAATAGAGTAATTTTTAAATAACTTTGAGTATGAAATATATATTTCATACTCAAAGTTATTTAAAAATTACTTAACTACTAACGGATATTTAATAGATATATATTTATTACTCATTATTATATAATAATATTATATAATAATGAGTAATAAATATATATCTATTAAATATCCGTTTAAATATTCATCATCATCATCACCAGCATGTAGAAATCTACTGCTGCTCATGGGCCTTCTCTTAAAAGGAAGCATTTGCCATACTCTTCCAGCTTGACAGGTCTTAGAGATCGCGGTAGATTTTGATTGAATTACAGGATAACGTTGCTGCCCATTGTCCTGGTACACCCCTCAGCTGGTTCTCACAGCATCCTCGGGGAGAGAAGCGAGTGACGCAATTATAATTATTATCTGTGTGAGCTAAATATTGGCAAACACATATGCTTATACATATGAAAAAAGAGTCGAAAATAATGGGGGCGCCACTGTGTTGTTCATATGGCAACCCACTGTAAGCTTCAAAACAATAAATTAACAATTGAGTGACCAAAACAAACTCTCAGACACGGGTCATATCAGCAGTTATTTGGAAAATATTGTCAATACCAGAAAGAATACATTTTGGCTTCCGCCAGACGTCGTCTTTACACCTTATAAATAACATCCCTGGTAGAGCTTCATATAGCCTTTTACATTTTAATTTCACTTTCCTGTAATTAGGCTCTCATTGGTGCTTGAAAATACAAAATTTACGAACTTGTATTATGCTTTGTTTGTTATTATTTGGTGAATGTTGCCAGCATTAAAAAAGATTAGTTCCATTTCTAGACTTTTTTGCCAATATATGTACATATATCTTGGACAACTTACCCCTCTTCTTTGATGATGACGTACTCTTCTTCGGCTTCTGTAGATAATTTAGCTTGTAACACTTTAAGCCTCTCGAATTGTAGCTGTAGGTATGACTTAGTGCCTTTTTCTTCCTCTATGCTGTAAACAAGAGGGTATGATATTACTAGATGATGGGAAATTCTGCTCGAAGGGTTCATGACGGAAATAAAATTACTAGTCAGCTAACGACTAGTCAGCGTCTTTCGCGGTGATGGCTTTGAATGGATATTTAGGATACTCGTGCACTGCCTAAGCCTATGTTGACGATCAGATAAATTGGAGAAATACATAATCAATGGGTTTGGAAGAAATCTTCGTGGCTATAGTAGCTGTTCTTTTGAAATCACGTGAGAAATTTTTGCTACATATCTGTATTAAATAACTAATTTTACCCGCGGCTCCGCCCGTGTAAATGTCGGTTTTCTGCTACATGAGAAATCCCGAAACAATCATAGATTTATATAAAAAAATCTGCAAACCAGTTTTAATTGAGCTCTTGTACCTTAACGGCGGCTACTAAAACAGGGATCAAGCTGTATCTTCAATTCTATTTGATCGATTTTGATGAAACATACTGCAGTATTTAAGTCAGTATTTAAGTACATTCAAGCCTGTGATAGTTTGACCAAAATCAAGCCGCTGGTTTTTGCGTGAAACCCGAACAAACAAACAAACATCGACGGATTTGGTTTTAGAAGCCCTTAATTAGTCAATCTACATAGTTTGTTTTTAAATATTTTTGATTTTTTAATATTTGACATTTAAGAATTTTATAATAGTATAGATTAATGAAATAATTTAATGGAAATATTGTTTTGTCGCTTTTTAATACTTCTCCAAGAAGACTAGGCATAATGTAATTTCTGAACAGATTTTATGTCAACGTGTCCTTTGACAGTGTAAACGTAGTTCTTTAAATTACTGTCAATTGTTCTCAGAGTTGTTTCAAACTCTTTGGTTTTGAAATGTTTTGTAGATATTTTATCACTTAAAGTTATATACTTGATAATTTTCTTGATACTTAAGTAACATGTAGGTAATTTAAAAAAAAATGTAAAACTAAATCCGTCATCTGATTCCACCATTGTGTATCGTGTTCGACTCGACACAAGACGTAGTGACGTGTGTAAACAAATTAATAAATGAGAGGGTAGATAGATTCTTTCGCTAATCATAATAAAATCAATTACCCGCGATATCTTCAGTTTAACCGTGATTATTACGCTTACAACAGTGAAATATTGGAAACTTTTTCAAAACCATTTTCATCAGTAATAATTGGTAAATATGAATATTGGTACATATGAATGGTTACAATATAATGATTTAAAAACTGTCAAATGTTTCGTCAATGTTATTTTACAGTGATTTTAATTATTGTTCAATTATGTAAGACATTATCAAATGTTCTACGGATTATACGGATTAGTTTTGAACACAATGATTTATCAACATAACTTTATAGTTACTCAGCATTTAAGTTTAGTAGACATTAAGCTGTGCTTTTTATCTCAATCTAGCTTGTTTTAATGTCAATCTCGTTACACACTAGTTTATTATAAAATGTTGCTAATAACTTATCAAGTATGAGTACTATGACGGATGACGTCAAAACCGCTTGTGTCATTATTAAATTATGTTGACTCTTGCGCATAGACCAGTTTGCGTTGAAAAAGTAGGTACTTCGTTGTATGTAATTACATGAAATGTTTATAAATGCGCTTATTACAAGCAGAAGGAGATCAGCATGTCAAATCAGATTAATATCGAGACGCGAAATCGGAAACAGATTTGAAAAATCATCATTATCTGATGATTATCATCATCATCATGATTCCTATGGAAGTCTACCGTTATAGATAAAATCAAAGGATTTTCTCTCATAAAAGGGAAAGATTTGTGTATCGTGAACATATTTGGCATTCTGGAAATCGCAGTACACGATGGTCGAATCGCAGATAACACTGCTACCCATTATCCTGATGCTTTCTTGTATTTATTTACATGAGTATGTATACCGTTGTCTAGTACCCAAGATACGGGGAATCCTAGTTTGGGACTAGATTGATGTGTGTGAAAGTGTCCTGAATATTATTATTATTCGTTAGTTAGCTCTCACAGCATCCACGGGAATAGTTTCGCTATTATTAATCTGACGCCAGACAGCAATACAGACCTTGGTAGTAATTCTGCTGTAACACAATCTAACTAAATTTAGACTCTCCCTATCTTTTTCTAATACCATATGCCAAAACGTGATGCAAACATTTTAGCATTAGCGAGTACCAACCTACATTTCTGTCAAAAGGTACAAAAAAATGTTGCGTTTTTGCGATCTTTAGTCGGCATGTTCCAAGATTATGTCTAAATTTCTTAATTTTTACGTGTCTAAATAAAACTGATAGCGCCAAAATTATAGCTGGTTTTGGCGTTAGGCTTTAGAAAAAGATAGGGAGAGTCTAAATTTAGTTCTGTTAGAGCAGAATTACCACCGATATGTTGATAATATGTGATAATAATGAGTGTAGAGACGAAACAAGAACGATTGTGTACCGTCGACTAATATCGATACGAATACACATTACAAAAATTCGGAATTATTTTACTACGGGATCTAGTGTAGGATATAAAAAATATGCAAAAATAAAGAAAACAATTTCAGCTTAATTTTTTATTAATAACTACCTATTGCACACCGCTTCGCCTTTATGTCCTACATATTAAAATTTGATGGTTATTAAATAACTGGCTTCAAGGTAGCGTAATGGATAAGGCCTCGTCCAAAATCCGTGAATCGAAGTCTCAAATTCTATCCCGGGCACGCTAACGTTACTATGACTTCTCTGTGTTTACGAAGGCTCGTGAAACTATGGGCCCCAATTAGGTCTGAACAACGGTCATCATTAGCAGGAACTGTGGGGGTTTACGGGCATGACGTCAGATAGCAATCGGACATCTTAACCCTACAGGTTCTTGCAGAAAAAAACAAGCCTAACGCATAAACAATGTTAGTCCGTGTATAGGTTTTCAATTTTCCACAGGAACCGTATTTTTATTTTTATATGTTTATTCTCTTAAAATCGTCTACCTGCCAATTAAGGTTCCGTTATATTTGGGTCAATCCATCTGGAGAGTAGCCGGGAAAACTGATAAATCGACAGACGGAGAATTATTAAAATTAAAAAAAAACGTGTTTGAGTAATGCTAACAACCATATCGTAAGCTTAAGAAAAAGCCTTTATTTCGAAATCATAGACATTCTTTTACTGTTTCTTCAAAAGATATTTTCCGTTTTATTTTATTAAAGAGTTTTGGCGGCAACTCGAGTGAAATGTCACTTTACACACACAGTTTTATTTTAATGTTTTATATTAGTTTATTGTGATGTTTAATATATAAATTTGGTATTGTTTTGTGTATTAATCATCAATAATCGTGACCAATATTGAAACATTGGAATAAAACTGTGACTAACATAGCAAAGTGACCGTATTTTTTCAAAACAGAAGATCCGCGGAAACTTGCACATCAGTCAATGTGGTATTCGTTGGATTGACGTCAAAACTTCCAAGAAGTGATAAAATGAAACACACCAGCATTTTATTGATATGTAAATAATATAACTACTCAAGACTTGGCAGTAGGCGTAGTTCCTTCGCACGTACATATGGACGAAACGAACAAACTACTACTACTACTATTTTATTAAACTGAAGTACATATTTAATGTAAAACTTCTTAAACTGACATATCCAATGTGAAATCTCTTTCCTAATACTAACGTCATGAAACAAAAAGACGCATCTGACTATTCCTGAAAAACAATAAACAAAATATTGGCGGAACCGCCATTTTGTAAGTGATCAAATGAAAACTAATCATTTATCTAAAATTTCACTTTTGATTAGTAGTTTAAACGTGAAGAAGTAGCAGACAGACAAACTCATTTCAGAATTTACGTAACTGTTACCATACGATATAATTATTTACTGCAATATCTTTTTAAACCTAGTCATATATATATATATATATATATATATATATATATATATATAT